>JAOTOL010001532.1:877500-1177500 GCA_034440575.1 Imbricaverruca yamaguchii
GCAAACACGGCGCTCTGTGCAGTCATTCAATGCTGCAGGTCCCGGCGAACACAGGGCAAGAACTTGGTGAACACAGGCCAGCACGCTCCAGGCCTCGAGTAGCGCAACAAACCTGAGAACATCCCCGACGTCGCCACCGCTCGACAATTCAGCCAGCTCTACGCCAACATGTGGTGCCTTGCCGCCAGACGGCCAGCCAGACGTCCAGCTGACCTGCTGCCGCCCCACCCGCCGTAGCCAGTCCAGCTGAATTGCCGCCGCCCCACCCGCCGTAGCTAGTCCAGCTGACCTGTCGCCACCCCGCCCACCGTAACCAGTCCAGCTGACCTGCCGCCGCCCCGCCCGCCGTGTCCAGTCCAGCTGACCTGCCACCACCCCGCCCGTCGTGGTCAGTCCAGCTGACCTGGCGCCGCCCCGCCCGCCGTGTCCAGTCCAGCTGACCTGCCGCCACCCCGCCCGCCGTAGCCAGTCCAGCTGACCTGCCGCCGCCCCGCCCGCCGTAACCAGTCCAGCTGACCTGCCGCCACCCCACCCGCCGTAGCCAGTCCAGCTGACCTGCCACCGCACCGTCCGCTGTAGCCAGTCCAGCTGACCTGCCGCCGCCCCGCCCGCCGTAGCTAGTCCAGCTGACCTGCCGCCACCCCGCCCGCCGTAGCCAGTCCAGCTGACCTGCCGCCGCCCCGCCCGTCGTGGTCAGTCCAGCTGACCTGCCGCCACCCCGCCCGCCGTAGCCAGTCCAGCTGACCTGCCGCCACCCCGCCCGCCGTAGCCAGTCCAGCTGACCTGCCGCCACCCCGCCCGCCGTAGCCAGTCCAGCTGACCTGCCGCCACCCGCCCGCCCGCCGTAGCCAGTCCAGCTGACCTGCCGCCGCCCCGCCCGCCGTAGCCAGTCCAGCTGACCTGCCGCCGCCCCGCCCGCCGTAGCCAGTCCAGCTGACCTGCCGCCACCCCGCCCGCCGTAGCCAGTCCAGCTGACCTGCCGCCGCCCCGCCCGTCGTGGTCAGTCCAGCTGACCTGCCGCCACCCGCCCGTCGTGGTCAGTCCAGCTGACCTGCCGCCACCCCGCCCGCCGTAGCCAGTCCAGCTGACCTGCCGCCACCCCGCCCGTCGTGGTCAGTCCAGCTGACCTGCCGCCACCCCGCCCGCCGTAGCCAGTCCAGCTGACCTGCCGCCGCCCCGCCCGTCGTGGTCAGTCCAGCTGACCTGCCGCCACCCCGCCCGTCGTGGTCAGTCCAGCTGACCTGCCGCCACCCCGCCCGCCGTGGTCAGTCCAGCTGACCTGCCGCCACCCCGCCCGCCGTAGCCAGTCCAGCTGACCTGCCGCCGCCCCGCCCGTCGTGGTCAGTCCAGCTGACCTGCCGCCACCCCGCCAGGTAGTGACCTGCCGCCACCCCGCCCGCCGTAGCCAGTCCAGCTGACCTGCCGCCGCCCCGCCCGTCGTGGTCAGTCCAGCTGACCTGCCGCCACCCCGCCCGTCGTGGTCAGTCCAGCTGACCTGCCGCCACCCCCCGCCGTGGTCAGTCCAGCTGACCTGCCGCGCCCCGCCCGTCGTGGTCAGTCCAGCTGACCTGCCGCCACCCGCCCGCCGTGGTCAGTCCAGCTGACCTGCCGCCGCCCCCCCGCCGTAGCCAGTCCAGCTGACCTGCCGCCACCCCGCCCGTCGTGGTCAGTCCAGCTGACCTGCCGCCACCCCGCCCGCCGTAGTCAGTGCAGCGTTCGCCGTCGGCCCGGCCGGCTGCCTGAGGTCAGAGCCGCACCCGGGATCGTGAGCAGCTCCGGAGCGACTGGCGACGCGACCGACGGCGTGCCACTGCAGCTGGTGCGGCGGCCATTCCCAGTTGTTGCCCCGCTCATTCTCCATGGAATTGGCATGTCACTTGTCAACGGAAATGCGCCTGCGATATAGGAGCAAGTCATTCCTATTTTCAAATCAGGCGATATGACGGGCCGTGGTAATTTTTTAAGCAACTAGTGTGTTAAATGCCATTGCGGAAGTAAGTGGGAAAAACTAGTCAGGACGTCGTTAGCAAACTACATTTCTAAACATTGTATGCTGACGGCTACCCAATACTCGTAGACACCACCATTGCAATGAGAGTGCTAACTTTGACATTGTCAGCGTGATATATTTAAGCAAAGATTAGCACTGTGCATCAAGTACTCATGTGATCTTTCCAAGGTTCTTCCCTGTGTTGATCGCGATGCACCCCTGTAACCTTGTGTGGTCTGTCCATGGCATGTCATTGTGTTGATCGTGACGCGCTCCAAGCAAAATTCCATTGGGATGGGATCTCAAAGCATTGGTTCAGGGATTAATTCAGCAATTGAGCACGGTCAGTATGCAATGAAGCTCTGGTGAATCTCTGGAAGTTTCGCGCCGGGTAACGCAGGGCAGGAACCTCGGGCCGATCCTGTTCGGCCTATTTACTAGCGACGTACCCTGTCATTTGCCATCAAATGCAACCGTCGCTATAGCAATGCTACAGTGGTTTTATTACAATCAGTAAACTAAGAACTCTCTTACATAGGTTGCTAAAAACGGCTCATGCAAACACCGGCAATATTGCATGTAACGTGCCGCCTGCCAGAATGGACCCCATCCACACAGAAGCACCGTTACCGGATTGATACAAAACTAACATACTTTGCTCTCCACGTTTTGGCAAAGAAATATCAGTACTTGCTGCCGCTGTGCACAGCCGGACGCGTGTGTGCGTCCCTGGAGCCGCTCGGCCAGCCGCCTGGTCTCGCTAGTCCAGCGCCATTGATGACGTCTCTCATATCGGCATGCTACCCGCCGCAGAGAGTACTGATATTCGTCCGGACGCAACACGGTACAGGTCGAGCTCGCGTGGTACTCGGGTACTGTTGAATGTGGCCGGGTGTGGTCGAATATGGTCGGATTTGGTCGGATGTTGCTGTGTGTGGTCATATGCTGCTGGATGTGGTCGGATGTGGTCGGATGTGGTCGGATATGGTCGAATGTTGTGTGTGGTCGGAAGCAGTCCAATGTGGTCGGGTATGTTCAGACACTGCTGGATGTAGTCGAATACGCTCTGGGATGTGGTCGGGGATGTGGTCGAGGATGTGGTCGGGGATGTGGTCGGGGATGTGGTCGGGGATGTGGTCGGGGATGTGGTCGGGGTTGTGGTCGGGGATGTGGTCGGGGATGTGGTCGGGGATGTGGTCGGGGATGTGGTCCGAGATGTGGTCGGGGTTGTGGTCGGATGCGGTCAGACACGGTCGGCCGATGGTGGCGTACAAGTCTCTGCTCACCAGTCGAGCGCCACGGCTTGTGGTGGAACCCCCCTTCATGAGCAGCGTGTTGTACCTGTAGCTGGTGGTCGGCCGGGCCCCGTGTCGGCCGACATACACCACCGCCGGCACAGCACACCCATCACTTCACTTCTACCCGCCCTGCTAAACGAAGGTGCCAATCAGATGCACCCCCAGCACGCCGACCCGAATTCAAATAAGTCTGTTCGGCTCTGCGAAGGCCGCCGTCGCCTCGGGCGAGCCAGCTGAATTGCAACAGTGCTCCAGATGGTTGGCGCATTCGCCCGCACGAGCCGCGCGCATTCGCCGCCGCCGCGAAGCCATGCTGGGTGGTGTGTATTCGGCGGCATCGCCAATCACGGCCGCTCTGTCATAGTCGGTCAAGGCTGACAGTCCTTCGGAGGCTGACTGTCAGCCCGGTGACGGTCAAGGCTGACAGTCCATCGGAGGCTGACTGTCAGCTCGGTGACAATCAGAGCTGACAGACCATCGGAGGCTGACTGTCAGCTCGGTGACAATCAGGGCTGACAGTCCATCTGAGGCTGACTGACAGCTTAGTGACGGCCAAGGTTGACAGTTCATCGAAGGCTGACCATCAGCTCGGTGGCGGCCGGAGCACCACCATCCAGTAGCGAGTATTTCACCCGTTAGAGGATGTCAGCTGAGCTGGAATGTCTGACATATCATAACACTTCCGGAAAGTGAGGTCTTTAACGTTAATTTCCCATTGCACGCCTATATTCCACGCATAGAATATTCAATGTTAAGCCGGAGCGTACGGTTTCAACACCACCCGCCCCATCTCATATGGCTCCGACACTCCCCGCCAGATCTCATATGGCTCCGACACTCCCCGCAAAATGGCATTGTTCTGATGGTGTCCACCAGAGCCCATACGGCTCCGGTACCGTCCTTCAGAGCCGGTATGGCTCGGACACTGCTCTTTTTAACGGCGTGAAGCGCCGTCCAAGCACTGAACGCCGGCCGTCGGCTCGTCCGCTGATGAGATGCTAATGCCGCGGCGCGTGACAATCGTATGCGCCAGAGGGGCTCCAGTATTATGCATCGCACTGACGCGAGCACCACCGGCGGCGACACTGTCTCACGGCGATTAGTCAGTGTTGGCTAATGCCTGCTGAATGGGCATATCTCCTCCACTGACCCACTCCATTCAGTTTGCTGTTCACCTGACGCAGACACTTTTTCCCGCCGTCCCATTGCTCGTCTTCTTCCTGGCTGCTTAAGTATAGCTTGTGTGACTGGCATTCTCCCCGTCCATCTTATTCGCTCCGTATGCCGTGGTATCGCCTACCGATCTTCCCTCTCCGTCTCGATGTCTCCCTCCCCCTCTCTCTCTCTCTCTTCCTCCCCCTCTCTCACTCGTTCCTCCCGCATAGTACTCTTTGCATTCCCTCCCGATCCTTCCCTGTCTCTAAGAGAGATAGAGGGAGAGAGAGAGAGAGGGGGAGAAAGGGAGATAGATAAAGAGAGAGAGAGACCTGTTCAACATTACACTTCCGGCCGCCCGCACATCGCTCCCTTCTCGTTGTTTTCCGCTGCGTTGGTACTCGCCTTGAGCACGCATACTTGCCGGGCAGACGCATCCATCGGAAGCGTGAATCAAGACCGTGAGTCAGGCGCTGGGACGAGGGCAGTTTCGTCCATCAGTTCCACCGGCCACAGCTACTACCGGCCTGCGTAGAAAGTCTCCTCCACCAGTCCCACCGGTAACCGCCAGTACTGGCTTGCGTAAGGAGTCTCCTCCATCAGTTTCACCGGTCACCGCTACTGCTGGCTTGCATAGGCAGTCTCCTCCATCAGTTCCACCAGTCACCGCTACTGCTGGCTTGCATAGGCAGTCTCCTCCATCAGTTCCACCGGTCACCACTACTGCTGGCTTGCATAAGGAGTCTCCTCCATCAGCTACACCGGTCACCGCTACTGCTGGCTTGCGTAGGCAGTCTCCTCCATCAGTTTCACCGGTCACCACTACTGCTGGCTTGCGTAGGCAGTCTCCTCCATCAGTTCCACCGGTCACCACTACTGCTGGCTTGCATAAGGAGTCTCCTCCATCAGCTCCACCGGTCACCGCTACTGCTGGCTTGCTGCGCCCGTGCTACCTCAGTCACATTTGAGAGTGCTGGATGTGGTGCCTCGGCCAAATCACCTCGGCTAGAAAAACAATGTTGCAGGTCCAAGGGGTGGTAGTGGGGGTGATGTCATGATCACTCTATGAACCGATGAACATTAGGCTATCCGTGTTTGAGGCTCCCCAGTCATTCGGCCATACTCACCGTCTTTACAGGGAGCAGTAAGAGGCGAGCGCCTGCAAGCCAAAACATGACCTGGAAAAACTCGTCTCATCCTCAGAGTATTTCAAAGGGATATGTGTCAGTGCATTCACAACACCAGAACAAAATGAGGGTGCTTTCAGAACCGCGTCGCATGAGCATGGTGGTTGATGCAACCTCCTTCCAAGCAATTTTCGCGGAAGAACTGAGGCGCTCTCGCACTGCTGGTGGTCCGCAGGATGGGGCAGCAACTGCTCACCGGACAGCATAATTTGACAATTTCGTATCAGGTACCTCGGCTATGATGTGTAGGGTTAAGATCATACTGGGCAGCCGCACCTCTCCTGGCTCCTGATCATGTACTTGCGTCTACAGGGCGCCTGTATAGGATATTACAGGCCTTGCACGATTCCCTGAAGGGCGCGGCTGCAAAAGTGCATTTTATATATACCGTAATTTGCCAGAACATAGTATTTCGGAATGTACAAAAAAGTCGTTTTGGGTGCCAAATGCACGCAGAAAAAATGTCGTTCGTAGCTCCGAGAGACCAATATATGGATTTCAAGGCAACCAATTGCGATGGATACTGAACAGGCTAACAGTGACATTCAGTTTTGTTGGCCTCAAGGTGACCTTGAGATCAGGTCAATAAGAAGTATTTGATTATTTCTAGAGTTTGGTTTCGTTCGAAAAGATATATGTCAGATATTTCGCATGCATAAATATTCGTATCGAGCGGCAATAACTGTCATTTACATACGTCACATTCATGTGGTCAGATCAGATTCAGGTCAAATGAGGTCATACGCGGACACTGCGCATTTTACCTGCCATGTGGGACGTTTCTTTCATTATAAAAATACCAGTTGAATAAGAACATACATAAAGACATAAAGACATAAAAGATTAGTGCAACTATGAGCCACAAGGGCCCTTCTTGGTTGCACTCTGTACACTGAACCAGTTGCCCACCAAATCTGTCAATCAGCCCTCCCTGTAATACTGAAAAGCAAGCCCTCTATTCTTATAATGATTGTCTATGCTGTTTTTAAAGATGTTCAATGTGCTGCTACTGACGATGTTTTCTGGCAGCTGGTTCCAGTGTTCCACTACCCTGTTGGTGAAGAAAGTTTGCCTTAACCTTGTTCTGCTGTGGTTAACTTTAATTTCGAATTTATGACCTCTAATTGCATCATTTCTGTTAAATTCAAACATTTCCCCAAGGCATCCCCTCTCCAGATCATTGACAAATTTAAAGACCTCGATGAGATCTCCTCTCAGCCTTCTATATCTAAGTGAAAATATATTCAATTTCTTCAATCTTTCCTCATATGCCAGGTTGCTTATGCCATTAACCATTTTTTGTAGCCCTCTTTTGTACTCTCTCTAAAAGCCAACAATCTTTTTCATAGCTAGGAGACCAAGCTTGGATGCAGTATTCCAAATGTGGCCTGACGTATGCACAGTAAAGCTTCCTGATCACTTCCTCACTTCTGTACGATACATTCCTATTTATTGCCCCGAGCATTCTCAGTGCCTTCGTCCTGGCTTCCTTGGTCTGTTCTGATGCCCCCAGTTTTGTGTTTAGAATAACACCTAAATCCGTCTCCTGTTGAGTCACTGATAGCACTTGGCCATCCATCAAGTATGGAGCCTTCATATGCTGCTTACCTACATGCATGAATTTGCACTTATCAAAGTTAAATTTCATTTGCCATTCTTCGGACCACTTCACAAGTTCGTCTAAGTGTTTTTGCAGCGAGATATGCTCATCCTGACCTGTTATTGCCCTAAAGACCTTCAAATCATCCGCAAATTTCAAACCTTTACTGCTTAGGCCACTTTCAATGTTACTTACAAATATAATGAACAGTAATGGCCCTAGTACTGACCCCTGGGGGACTCCACTAAGAGCATTTTGCCATGATGACTTTGTACCATTTAGCATCACTCTTTGCTGTCTATCTGAAAGCCACAACTCTATACATTTTAAGATGCTACCTGCAATACCATGGGACTGAAGCTGTATCATTAACCGTTTATGGGGTACCTTGTCAAAGGCCTTACTAAAGTCAAGATATGCTACATCAATCTGATTTCCCTGATCAAATTGTTCTGTGGCGAAGTTCAAAAAGTCCAAGAGGTTTGTGAGACACGATCGTCCTTTTCTAAACCCATGTTGAGTATCTTGAATCAATCTGCTACCTTCCAGATAACTAACTATTCTATCCTTGATAATTGATTCGAGTACCTTGCAAACTAGGGAAAAATACATATTGCATGCTCGTATACATGTCCAAGAAGAGCTCAAACCGTGATTCCAGATATATCGCACTATACGATAAATTCATTCTATATATGCAATGGAATGCTACGGTGTATTTTAATGTGTTTCTGTCCCAGAGTAATAATGCAGGATGACTTCGGAATAATGTTTAATGCTGAAATACATTCTTGCCATATAAATGAAAAGACCAGGCAATTTTCAGTAGAACTGTCATAATTTTGAGAACAACTCAGGTCACTTCATGGCCCTGGGATAGTGCTTGGCCATGTTCTGACGTTGGTCTGGGCCGTTGGCATGGACATGGTCCACAAATGGACACTTTGTCGTCATCAGATACTTACGAAGCACCCACCGACGAATCAGTGAAACAGCCAAACACCTACGAAACAGGCAAACACTTACGAAGCCCCCAACTCTTACGATGCACCCAAACACTTTCGAAGCACTCGAAAAACTACGAAGCACCCAAACACTTACGAAGCACCAAAATACTTACGAAAAATCAAAATACTTACGAAGGACCCAAACACTTACAAAGCACCCAAACACGTATGAATCAAAATTAAATCGCGTACACGAAGCATACACACAGTTGCTTTAACATGACCTTCTACTATGTGTGGGTTATATTGACCTGACACACTTGAAAACATGATAGCTATGTCTAAATGTGTTTTCAGTCCGGTACAGTCCTTCAGTGTAGCCTTCTAGTACTCGGGCAATATGTGCCGAAATTTGAGTACCCATAGATGACTTCATGACATCGCATCGCCCTGACCTAAAATGTATCTGGACCGACATATTTGTATAATCCAAAACCCAGTAGTTTACGTCAAAGTACCCAACGCTTGAGCTGGCAAGAGCCAGCGATTCCGGCACCATTTAAGGCAAAGGAGAGGGAATCCCCTCCCCACAGCGACTCGCGTGCTATTGATTTTGAAAATTGTCGACTGTTGCAACGAAATTCCTTTAAGGTGACGTAGAAGATCAACCAGTGATACCGAAGTATAAACATGGAGTGTGAATCGCGAGATCTTGCCACATGCAACACGTTCGACTTCGTTTCATGTTGCTAGCTCTCTCAATTTGGAAATGCTAGGCGGCGTGCAGGGACTCGCCCAACGCTCTGCACTGGGGAATGTGGTAGTGAGGTGTACTGGCAAGGGGTAATATGAATACATGGGTACACGTGATGACACATCACAGTGGTGCAGTGACAACTCATGCCGGGAGAAAAGCATGAGTCATGCACTGTTTCCTGGCATCATCCACGCTTCGACTTCCGCTTAATTGGAGGCTTGGGCTTCCACTGTCTCGAAGGCCTATAACTGCCAATGACTTGGAAGCTTATGCTTCCATTGACTTGGAGGCTTGGAATTCCACTGACTTGGAGACTTGGGACTTCTATCGACTTGGAGGCTTAGAGCTGCCACTGAGTTGGAGGCTTGGAGCTGCCGCGGACTTGAAGGCTTGGAGCTGCGACTAACTTGGAGGCTTGGAGTTGCCACTGACTTGGAGGCTTGGAGCTGCCACTGACTTTGAGGTATCGCAGAGTCGGCAAAGGGATCCTTCTAATAAAACGGGAGGATCTGTGCGGAAGTTGCCTGAAAAAAATTGCAAGGACGCCACGAGAGATAAACTCTCGACCGTGCACGGTGTTTGCCACCTTTCCCAGTGTAGTGCAGGGGATGACGCTCTTTCATCAGTGTTGCAAGCGGAGAGTGACATGAAACGACATGAAACAAAGCTCAGCGTACTTAATGCCACAAGATCTTAGCATTTATATATGGCTGTCATGCTTGGCGTTCTTGTGTGACCTTCCAGAGCAGGCTAAATGTAATTTTGTTCGTTAATTGATCAATATGTTTAACGTTTATTCGATTCATGTAGGAAGCAATGGCATAGACGAACTTGAAGTGTTCAGCACAGCATTCCTCATATTAATGACGGGTGATCTGTCACCTTGTTATCCATAGTTGAAAACCAGTTTGGATATGATTCTGCAGATCTCGTTTTATAAGATTCCGAATAGTGCGACAAACAATATTTATTTGTATCTACTGAGGGAGGCAAAGGTAGGCCAAGTTCAGTTCTAGCGACCAATGGAGTGCCTGATAAGCCGACAATGCTGATAAACCGAACGGGACTATGTGAGATCAAGCCAGGTCAATGCACATGTAAGTGTCAGCGTCCATGCAAACAAGTAAGCTGAGTTTCCCATCATACTAGCAAACCAAGCATTGGCCATCCTAGGGCAGTGAGTGGTATTAATTGCCGACAATTATCGGCTAATCATGATCTGACACGTGTCACCTGCGACGGCATAGCCCAGGAAACGGACACGAAGTCTTCAAATCTTGTACACCATAGTATTCGCAAAATATACCCTATGAACTGTACAGAGCGATGGCATGCCGACGTGCACAGTTTTTCTGTGGTCAACAAAATTCCTCAATGAGGTTGCATCAATCCCGAAGTCCAGATATGAGACTTCATGGGAGACCCGAAACCCAATGGGTTCGAATCCCAAAGCGACCTCCAGTAGCATTACGCTTTCGATAGTCGACAGAGGAAGCCCAAACATTGCAGGTTGAGACGAGGGAAAGTTATGGAAACACATTTCCGTCTATTTTTCCCCAAAACTCAAAACTTTTCGAACTTAGTTCACACTAATTCGAGATTGGGCTGGAGGGCAAACTGCTCCGCCGTATGCCCATTGTGACACGCATGGTGGCCCCACGGACATCCTTGAAGCTCAGCGGCCAATCGGAATCCCAAACCCCACAGAGGCCTCTTGGAAAGAGCGAAGCTTTACGCTCTAGGGGAGCTTCCAGTTACTTCGCAACTTGTTTTCTGCCTGGAAGGTGTAATTTTGGAATAGTTTGTCGACGGAAGCCGGATATTATGCCATGATAATGCACATTTTCGATCTCTGAGGGGTCAACCTTGGTCTTAGTAAGCCAATACTCGCCTCAAATCCATAAATAACAAAGGACTCAGAGTCATACAAATTAACGTTGTGGTTTCAGGCTTTTGGGCTATCATGGTCTTGGGTGCAGGGCATTTGAACTGTAGTATGTTCATGGTTACAAAGGTGCACTTGTTTTTCGTTGTGGTGAGGGAAGTAGGACACCTCAAAATTAAAACGATTCCTTCGGAATATACTGAGAAGAGTTGGGAGTTATTGAAGTTAGTTAGAGATGAAGTTATTTCTGGATGTTCGTCTTGAAAATTCCGCCAAATAGCGCTTAACATGCTGAGGTGCGGCCCAAGGTGACAGCCCGAATTTCACACATTTCCCGCCTGCCGCTCGCCCATCATCAGCTGATTGGTGACGTCACACCACGGTCGACGTCACACGCGCGGAGTGGGCGAGCCGGCCGAGCCCCGCAGACCGCGCGTTCATCCATCAGGAATCAATGAGCGGCGCGCGGCCCGGCCGCCGCCGAGGCTGATGTCACCGCGCCGGCGGCCAGGGCGGACGCGCGCGCCGGCCGTCGCCGTCCGCCCAGATCGCCGCTGCAGATTGCGGCCGCCGGTCACGTGACCGGACCGACTATCGGATCACGTGACCAAATACGGCGGCTCCGCCCGGCGCCGCCCGGCCGGCCGGCCGGTCACGTGGTGCGCGCTGGTCGGGGTGGAGCCCTCCCGGGCCCGTGCCCACTGCCCGCCTCCACGCCTCCAGAGTGGCCGGCCGACACCGTCATCGGCTGGAAGCGTGGCGGGTAGCTTTCCCCTGTGTCTGCGGCTTCGGAAGAGTCCCTTCCAAGCAGGTTTCTCTCTGGCATTATCCAAATCATACAAAGCTCTTCTCTGTTCTTTTCTCAGGCGCTCGACATTCCTGCCGCGTTATACGGATCAAGTCTCTCTTCATAGCCAGAAAAATTTCCATCCATTATCTCCTGGGACTCCTTTTCCTCTCTAGAGTCGCCCTATGAGCGAAATCCAAGCATTTATGCGTTGAAGCAGATTATGTCTAAGAGGGCAAACAGCTGTGGGTATTGTTTTCGGATTTTTTTTTTGCCTAAAAGCGAACTTATGTGTGGTATACAATTAGCACTTAATAAAGTTTGGTAGGATGCTTTGATATAATTGAACAAAAGCTGGTAGGGATGAGCAATTGGTGCATTGGGGGAGCGTCTGGTCTAAAGCATGCGAAGGAATGTTTCTGCAAGTTAATGCATAATGTGACAATGTATGTATATCGCAATTTCGATGCATCCCAATGTCTTGAAATGCATTCACTCGCAAAGATCTGCAACTCTGGAGTCCGGATTTCCATCCTGTCTCTTGTTCTTTCTTCGGCCGATGTTCCTCGTCGCTGCCGTTCTGTACATCATGTCCGTTCTGCAGCTTGGTGCCTCGCAGACCACCCCCCACCACAGCCGAGGCGAGGGTGGTGTGTGTGCACTGGTCGCTCTTGCAGCTGGCTAAACCCGGCCGCGAGGCAGCGCAGCACAGTATTCCGAACCAGGAAGCCGTCTTGCAAGATCTTGCGCTCAGTATGCTGATAATACTTGTATAGTAGCGACGTATGAGTAGCAAATGAATAGAAGCAATTGGCACATGATATTCTCATTTTTTGCGGTTGCATGATCATGATGATGCAGGCTGCCTGGTAAGACAATTTTGCTTCCCACATTTTCGTACAGCTTTGCCGCAATCCATCCGCGCCCAAACCTACAGTTACATTTTTCCATGTCACTTCCCAGCCCCGCTTGGGTGGCGAGGAAATCGGGCTCGTGCGCCGAATATGGTGACATTTTCTCAGGCTCAAATGTGATATGCCGAGTCGTCGAATTTATTCATATGCGACGTTGTGTTGCAGCTCTTATCAGTTATTGTTCCTGTCTTCCTGCTTAGTTTGCGGCGAATTCAACGCGCAGCGCGGCGCTCTCCATCGGACTGACCCTGACCAGGCGGTCACCCGCCTTGGGGCGTGCAGATTACGTGACCTGATGTCACAGCAGGGCATATGGCACGATGCAATATCTTGCTACAAAACGAACGCATGACTGACCACCCTTCAGCCGTAACCGGTTGCAACACCACCGAGTGGACTCCATCATGATATCTTGTCTTCGCACACAAAATTCACGGACGTCAAAGAAATAATGATGTGGAAAACTAAATGAAAGATTAACAACTGAAAGGTTAATAACTGCAAGACAAAATGAAATTATGTAAAATTTTGAGGAAAATCATAAGGATTTGAAACGTTGTCACAAAACACTTGTGAAGGTTTCAAAAGCGTGGTGGTCGGGTCCAGCCGAGCCACAGGGACGGCTGTTCAGATCAACGTTTGTGGAACACACGCCGGAGTAAATATGTTCTGGCTTCATTCTCGCTCGTAGCTCTAGATGTTATTAATTGCGCTTTTTGTGCAACATTTGCCCGTTCGCATCGGTCACTGTCAGCGGCAAACATTTTGTTGACTTTAATTATAATTGGAATTGGATCTGTTCCACATATGCCAATAATGAGCACCAGGGGATAAACATTGACCTCGCTTCATGTTAGTGGTGCTACTGGTGAGATATGTTCAGGGCCGGGCAACCTCTGAATTGTCAACCATCCAGGTGTCAGCATGTTAATTCCACACACTAATACTACTACTTCTCTGGCAAAAAGAAAGATCACACACCTACCGAGCAGGCGGCATAGCTCAACAGCCCGACATAAGCGCCATCGACTACAGGATCCACGAGGAAACCACCAGCTATGTGCTGCAACGATCTGCAGCTTGCTCCTGCGCGACTTCTTCCCATGAACATGACGAAACCGCTTGGGTATGAGGACAGCTTTCGGCCCGTGATGCGACTATCACTCGTGTCGCATGGTCATGAGTTCACGGAAACCTAACGGCACTTCCAATTGTGGATGATTTTGTTAAAACATATTTCAAAATGTATTTGACATTGAAAATAATTTTGATGGCAATGGAAAGTGCACTGAGTATCCCAAACATCAATAATGGATGTTTCGGGTTTTGTCTATCGTTAGTCTACCTGGTGTCGATAGGGGAACACACGACGATTCAACAATACCACAGACCGTCCAGCAGTAGAGTGGGCCGCTGACGGAAGGTCGTATACAAAGCAGGAGGGACAATTGGCAAGGCCAGTTTGCCGAGTATCTCACAGGTTCCTCACACCCATCAATACCTAATATATACATATATATTATATATGCATATTCATTTATTCATCAGCATGCATGAATACTGCATGGACCAACAGAAAATCTCTCATTGCTCTAGAACAACAGATAGCCTCGGGTGGTATTCGACATGCACAATCAATACGGTCGGCACTAGCAGCCACTACGCTCACCCACGGCGGTTATTGTCATTTTGCCAGCTGATTCGATGGCACTGACGGTACTGGCGAAGGATAATTCTATTGAGAAAGTTGACTGAGGTAGCAAAACTGAGGTTTCGTCATGCTCATGGGAAGAAGTCGCGCAGGAGCAAGCTGCAGATCGTTGCAGCACATAGCTGGTGGTTTCCTCGTGGATCCTGTAGTCGATGGCGCTTATGTCGGGCTGTTGAGCTATGCCGCCTGCTCGGTATGTGTGTGATCTTTCTTGCTGCCATGTAGGGTAGCTGTGTAAGCTAATTGCGGGGTAACGCAACCGAGTTGGCAACCAATAAGCATGCCGTTGGAAAGAGCACAACGCTCTATACTTGCACGTGCTCGGCTTGTAAATTATTCAATGGAACTGAGATAGTCAGTTTCAAGTACCGCTCTATGTGGAATTACATCCATCCAAATGTTGTGGAATTTAAGTTTGTGGAGATAATGAGCTACAAGTTCATGCAAAAACTATTTGATAGTTAGCACATATCAGAACTTGTTTTGATCCCTCATAGATACGAAACCAAATTTTATGTCATGTTACGTTCCTTTCCTATGAAGTACTAGCAACGATTTCTTTATTTATTACCCAGCTTTCGGCAACGGTCCTTCGGAGGATTCTGTCAAGGCAATAATCTGACAGTCTAGCGACTGTCAGCCAGCGATGGCTGTGCTGATGCACAACTCAAGAGACCGGGTCGGACTCTAAAAATGTCAGCGGTATACAACTCTGGCTGGCCAATTGGAAATCCCACCACCCAAGACCCACTGAACACCACAACCCCCACTACCCAGGGCCCACTGGACACCACAACTCCCACCACATAAACCCGCTTGACACTACTCCCCCACCATACTGGGTCCACTTGGCACCACGCTCCCACCACCACACACAGAGCCCACTGGACACAATGCCTCACCACCCTGGGTCCACTGAACACCAGACCGCACACATGCATTCAAACACCGCCCGTTTACCGGTTCACCGCCTCGGTCGCTTGCACAACCAGCAAAATCAATGCTGGACTGTTTGACATGTACACGGCTGGTGCTATCTGCCTGGCTGTATCCTGGCGTCGCGGTCTCCGAGGTGCAAGGGTCAAGGCAAGCTGCTCCTGGACGTTTCGAGGTGTTAGGGTCAAGGCAGACTGCTCCTGGACGCTCTGAGGTTTAAGGATCAAGGCAAGCTGCTCCTGAACGTTTCGAGGTGTTAGGGTCAAGGCAGACTGCTCCTGGACGCTCTGAGGTTTAAAGATCAAGGCAGGCTGCTCATGGACGCTCTGAGGTTTAAAGGTCAAGGTAGGGTGCTCCTGGACCCTACAGGGTGTAAGGGCCAGGGCATAGTCCTCCTGGATGCTCCGATGCGCAATGGTCAAGTCAAGCTGCTCCTGGACTCCCCGAGGTCCAAGGGGCAAAGCAAGATTCTCCTGGACCTGCTGAATGTGATCCGATAAAGAAGCATTCCTGTACGTAAAATTAGAAATTATGTGTGATTCGGAGCTCAGAAAGTATTTTCTCACCGGATCGCTTTCAAATCCAGCTAATATGAAACTACCTCTTCTGCCGATTTTTTGGAGAAGGAGAACGTGATGTGTAAATTAAACCGTCCCATCTCGGGGGGTCTTCAACCGCCCCCCCCTCCCCCTCAAATTTTTATTTTGCGGATACCGGACGAACGGCGCGCGGCAGCGCGTCCAAATTTCGCATGCCTTTTCCTACATCAATTTGGCATACTGATTAAAATGTTTTAAGTCAGGTCATCTAGGATCAACGAATTAGTCAAGGTCAAGTGAGGTCACCTCCAAAGAAGTTCAACCAGTCGTCACGCTTTAACGGATACAGATATTTTAATGAAACTTTCAGCATTTGCTTATCTTTAGAGATGCAACAAAACGTACGAGTTGATTTTTTTCGCTTTTGAATACATATCAATCTTCCATATTTGCCAATTGCAGTACAAATATAAAATTCCGGCTAAAGTATGCATTTTGTATTAGGGCAAGTTGACTTCGGACGTTTCTCGGTCTGCTCTACCCACTGGAAAAGGAAAATTAAAGAAAACTTGAAAACCCAAAATTTTAAAATTTCAAAAATGGCATTTTTATTTTTGTGGACCAAAAAGTATTATGGCCCTGGTCGATTTTGCTGTCCCATTCTCATTCTAAATAAATTTTGTTTTTTCTTATATCCCAAAATGAACTCCCCAGAGCCAAAAACATAATATAAGTCGTAAAAAGTCGTGAAAATCTTGCCCCCTGGTGACGTCACTTTTGTGGGTAAATTATTTGGGGGGGTTGATCCGGACCCTAATCGTCGAGCGCTTTCCGATGACACATCTTTCGTTTTCGTGCGACGCTTAGTTTGGATTTTAGAGGGGGTTAATATCCATCACCCCCCCCCCCCGAGACGGGGTGTGAGAATCTGACCGGCGAGACGGCGCGGGTTAACTCGTGCCGTCTCAGGGGGGTGGGGGGGTCTTCAACCGCCCCCTCAGGTTTTTCGCGGATAGCGGACGAACGGCGCGGGGCAGCGCGCCCAAATTTGGCATACATCTTGCCATCTCAATTTGTCATCCTGATTCAAATTTTTAGATCAGGTCATCTAGGGTGAACGAGTTAGTCAAGGTCAAGTGAGGTCACCTCCAAAAAATGTTCAACCAGTCGTCACGCTTCAACGGATAGATATTTTAATGAAACTTTCAGCGTTTGCTTATCTTTACGGATGCAACAAAACGTACGAGATAATTTTTTTTTCGTTTTTGACTACATATAACTTTTGCGTATTTCCTAAATTGCAGTTCAAAAACAGGATTCTGGCTAAAGTAAGCATTTCTTTATTGGGGCAAGTTGACTTCCAACAACGTTTCTCGGTTTGCTCTACCCACTGAAAGAGTAAAATTAAGGAAAAATTGGAAACTCAAACTTTTGAAATGTAAAAAAAAAAATTATTTTTGGGGGGTCAAAAAAGAATATAGCCCTTGTCGATTTCGCTGTCCTTTTCTCATTCCAAATATTTTTTTTCTCATATATCCCCAAAAATGAACTCCCCAGTCATAAACTTAATGTAAGCCGAAAAAATCTGGCCGCCCTGGTAACGTCACTTTTTTTGTGAAAATCGTTTTGGAGGGTGGATCCGGACCCTACTCGTCGAGCGCTTTCCGATGACGTCTCTTTCGTTTTCGAGCGACGCTTAGTTTGGATTTTAGAGTGGGGTCTTCAACCCCCCCCGAGACGGGGTGGGGGGATCTGACCGGAAAGACGGCGCGGGTTAAGAATTGGACAGTTCCATGAGCTTGCTCCTCCTGGATGCACCGTTGCACAACGTCCTGAGGAGTGGTGTGGAGGCAGCGGATGCTATGCCCGGCGACTCGATGAGTGTGCGTGACCCTGGACGACTCCGGCAACTGGAACTTGATGTCTGATGCTGAGACACCGTTCGTTCTCGGCCTCGGCTGCACCAGACCGGTGACGTCATCTCACTCCGTCCGGACGGTGCGTCCCACGCCGACCAATCATACACCAGCCGAATTAAGAATTTTGGATTTTGAATTTGAAAATGAAGAACATCTGCCGGTCAGTGTTGACAATAAATCATGCACTATTCATGTCTGCATCAGCCAGTTGTTCATCAATTAACACCCACTGACACAAGAAACCGCTGTTTTCAGATTTGGACGATTGAAGAAGTGCTGAGCTTCAAATCTTAAAACGACCAAATTTAAATATACCTTGATCATTTGCATGACCTAGACCTAGAATGCTCATTACGGGCCTGATTGAGACCGAAATGTACATATAGAGGTATCACATTGCAAATATAATATCCGTGTGCAATTTTACACATGCGCTTACAGCTTTTGCTGTAAATTTCAATTTGTTATTTGGCGTGGATTTTGACGCCATTCATGATCTGAGAAAACGAAATTGTAGATTATATACTCATAAGGTCCAGGGTAATCGAAGGTTGGCTAAATCGACCGGACCCATAGTTGTCTTGTGCCGCTAGATATAGGGATATTTACGTTTTTTCAAAATTTACTCAACATTCTCCCTTGGCCTGACTTGCTGCATCATCACATGCCTCAGAAATTAAATTATGGAAAACTGTCGTTCGAAGGCCTAGAAAATCTAAAGCTATTTGCTCCTGCCTAAATTCGTTAAAACTGACTATCTGATATTGAGATAGATTGGTGAGAAGACTTGGTTTTCCCGAAAGTTTCGCATTTTCTGCTTGACCTGACCTGTAGCGTCATCCACGACAACTGGAGTAGGACATTATTAGCGGGAGAACGGACATATTAAATCGGAGCTGTCAATCGCTCGTTGTAAGACCCCATCCGTTCATTAGTTACTAGGGAAGATAGTGGTGTCCATCCTCTTCCTTCCGAAGTCAATAACGTTCGTCCAATACCTCAGACAACGACTGTGCGCATCTCCTTTATCTGTGGAACCAGCATAGTGCTCATATAAGATCGTTGGGTGAGAGATAGCAGCTGCTAAAAGCGCAGCGCATTCGAATCTCCATGTCTTTCAGTCATATGTGCATATATATTATATCATATGTCACATATATTTATGGGGCCGCACCTTAACTCGTCCCGTCTCCGGGGGTCTTCAACCGCCCCCCATCAGGTTTTTCGTGGATAGCGGACGAACGGCGCATGGTAGCGCGCCCAAATTTGGCATTCCTTTTTCCACATCAATTTGACATGCTGGTTAAAAAAAATTTAGGTCAGGTCATCTAGGGTCTACGAGTTAGTCAAGGTCAAGTGAGGTCACCTCCAAAAACGTTCAACCAGTCGTCACGCTTTAACGGATGCATATATTTTAATGAAACTTTCAGTGTTTGCTCATCTTTACGGATGAAACAAAACGTATGAGTTGAGTTTTTCATTTTTTCCGTTTTTGATTGCATATAAATTTTGCGTATTTGCCATATTGCAGTTCAAACACAGGATTCTGGCTAAAGTAAGCATTTTGTATTAGGACAAGTTCACTTCCAACAACAATTCTCGGTCTCCTCTATCCATTGGAGAAGGAAAATTAAAGAAAACTTGAAAACTCAAAATTTCGAAATTTGGGAAAAATAATTCCTTTTTGGGAGTCAAAAAAATTATAGCCCTGGTCGATTTTTTGCTGTCCATTTGTCATTCCAAATAATTTTTTTTCTCATATATCCCCCAAAATTAACTCCCCAGAGTCAAAAACATAATGTAGGTCGTGAAAAGTCGTGAAAATCTAACCCCCCTGGTGGCGTCACTTTTGGGGGAAAATTGTTTTGGAGGGTGGACCCGACCCTACTCGTAGAGCGCTTTCCGATGCCACCTCATTCGTTTTCGTGCGATACTTAGTTTGGATTTTAGAGAGTGTCTTCAACCGCTCCCCCTCCCCCCCTCCCCCCGATACGGGGTGTAAGGATTTGACCGGGAAGACGGCGCCGGTTAAGCAGCATGCTCGAGTGAGTCCCTCCACAATCCGCTTCCATTGGGCAAACATTAAAGACACTTCAGGAGAAATATCGTGATGAAAGTGGTCTGATTTGAAATTGAAAAAGCACATTTACTCATCTAAGTGAACACACAAGAACTCGAAACGCTGCAACAAACAATAAATATACATGTTACTAATGATTGAAAAGCGTGACGACAGAGGCAAAAAAAAAACAGCAACACGCCGACGCACGTCGGTGATAGGTAAAGGGACACGGAAGATTAATGAGACAGCCAAAGGCTGACATTTCTTTTTCTTTCGAAGCTTCAAAAACTTCTTTTTTTTGGAGAATGAATCGTATCAGTCCACTTCTGGATAATTTACATAAGAAGATGTTAGATTATATATAGTGGTAGCGTCCTTTTGAGACAGCTGCTGGTTGAAAAAAAAACCTGCGGCACGGGCGGCGGCCTGTGCTATATTCTCATAGAAGTCAGCGGTTTGTTGGTGACAAAGCAGATAGCTGTCTCATGCGGGACATTTGTGTCGCATTGAACTGAATGCCCTTGCTGAACGAAGGAGAACCTGGTCCTGGGAAGTGACATCATGGAAGTTAGGGGCATGAACTGGCTTTTAATTAGCGCAATAATTCGTGAAACAAAAAGCAAATCAACATGAAGACAACTTTTTCAGGCAAATACAAACAGACATTCAAAACATTGACACTTTTTTATGGATCCGCGATCCTGATGAATTGAATGGTTTCCCACGATTTTTGTCCCCGGTTGGTTCGTTCATCAAGGCCTTGGTGCGAATAAAGACAGTTATGTGCGTTAAAATGTTCAGTTCTTTAATATACCATGGTCCTGTGTTCTTTTTGCCCTTGAGAGGAGTTGGAGCGATGGGGAAGTCGACGTGTTTTGCAACATCAAGGAAGAAGGTGACTTGCAGGCTATTATGAAGTAGAAATGTACACATGAAGAGGCACAACAGGTTGAGGTTCGGAGGGCAGCCGTCACGAGTAAAGAATATGTCCTTCACTGTTGGAGGAAAGTGGGAACGATGGTGCAGACCGGTGCCGAATGACGATGTCAACGCATCATCAGGAGCAGCTAATTAATGTTTTTGTGGTGATCACTGGGCAATTTCATGCAAGCAAAGGACTTCATTTTCTTGTGCTAGTTTTGCCTGCTGACCAGGTTTAAGTATCTAGGTAGGTAGGCACCTACCTATCTACCTACTTACCAACTTAACACAGGGTTCTGTTTGTGCTTTATAATCCTAAATGTGTACAAGAAGTTTCAGGGTAATGAAATATGGAGAGGATGCTTTTCTTCCAGCGTGAGACATCCGGATCTGCCTGTGCTGTCCGGTGATTTGAGCATTTTATTGCAGAGCTATTAATTGTCAAGCAATGCCATTCAACCCTCAGATAGGAAGAATGAAATAATAATTCACTGGAGAGTATGATGCAGTGTTAAATTATTCGCAAAATAGGGTGGAATTTACCACATTCTGAACAATCAATCGACATCCTGCTCCAAAAACTATAGACATCCTGCTTCTTGATGCGTGCTTATGAAGTGTCTTCTTTCTAACATTACCTCGTTTGTTAAGTAGCATGATCATGCTCTTGATAAGGGGTGGTGATACATGAATATTTGGCAATGCAACTTCAGGTAAATGGATTATTCATAACGCGAACATCACCAGGGTATATATTATTTTTTGTCTCGCTATCCCAAATATAGCTCTTCCTAATATTTGAATATCAAAACAAATTATGAGGGTACAAACATGGGCTCAAATTTAAGTCTGAAAAACATCAAAGGCACTTGGTACGATACTAATTTCATGACAAATTTCGACATCCTACTGTGCTCCTTTCGACATCTCACACCTAACGAAAAACCAATATTTTCACACCGGTATGATGTTCCGGGTCCCCAAAATCCAGCAATATTCAGTTTTCAATATTGTACAATGTCCATTCCTAAGATACATATTAACTTAAAATCCTGGCACCAGCCTAACCTTATTTGACGCGGATTAATGCATCTAGTTGTGCCACTGACATTTCTAATGATGTAATGTCAATAGGTGTTACCATTTCAATTATGTCTATTCCTACTAGATCAGAATCTTTGTGTGCTGCTGTAACTTCAAATGGCATTGTGTATTGTTATTAGTCTATACAAATGGTTAATGGTATAAGCAACCTGGCATATGAAGAAAGATTAAAGAAAATGAATATGTTTTCACTTAGATATAGAAGGCTGAGAGGAGATCTCATCGAGGTCTTTAAATTTGTCCATCGTCTGGAGAGGGGATATCTTGGGGAAATGTTTGAATTTAACAGAAATGATGCAATTAGCGGTCATAAATTCAAAACTAAAGTTAACCACAGCAGAACAAGGCTAAGACAGTCTTCTTTCACCAACAGGGTGGTAGAACACTGGAACCAGCTGCCAGAAACCATTGTCAGTAGCAGCACATTGAAGATCTTTAAAAACAGCATAGATAATCATTATAAGAATAGAGGGCTTCCTTTTAAGTATTACGGGGAGGGCTGGTTGACAGATTTGGTGGGCTACTGGTTGAGTGTACAGAGTGCAACCAAGAAGGGCCCTTGTGGCTCATAGTTGTGCTAATATGTTATGTCTTTATGTCTTTATTATTACACTCTTCACTACTGTATCATTGCTATTTGTGGCCAACTGGAATTCATCAAATTTTGGTGATCCATTACACCTAGACCAATATGTTTACAATTTTAGATCAACTCCTATTCATGCTCCTACCCCTAGGCCAGCCAATACAATGTGGCAAATTTCTGCCTGTTTAAAAAAAAATACTATTTGACTTCATCTTTTTTTTCCTTCAGTGCAATGTTTATGAAGGTGACCAAGATGATGGGGACCACCCGTTCTCTCTGACAATTTATATTTTTCAGTTTGGAAGAAAAATATCACTAAGAAGAAGCTTCGAGCTGGCAACAGCATAACAAGTAATGCTTAAAATATAATTACAAATTCAATATAGCCTATCCTCCCCTTGGAGAAAGAAACCCAAAAAAGGAAACTGGATAATTTCAAACAGTTTCTATTATTCAAATTACCCAACATAATACAGCCATATGAAACCTAACATGCTTTGAATGAAAAACAATTTCCAACCTTATTGATTTTTGTAACACTTCCAGCTTATGAAACCTAAATTAACCTAAACAAACTGGTATTATTGCAGTTTAAGATGACCACAAGACAAGTTTTACACACATTGTACTTCATATAACATACAAACGGGTTAGTTTTCATTAAGTTAGATTATGTTAGGCTTGTGCTGTAAGTGATGTTTTTTTCATGAAAAATAACTATGATTAAAAAGGAGTGTTGAAGTATTTTTGTTCATGTGCTGAAAGTTAGTACACCTAGCCAACATGAAACAGACTTCCAAATTTGACCACTGCATCCCACTATATCAGACCTGTATGAGCAGATCTGTGATTTCCAATCTGGCTCCATTGGTTATCTATATTCTTAACATTGAACCTTTGATCATTGGACCCTGTATAAACACAGTAATGTTTAAGGCAGCTTTGTTGAAAAACAGTTGAGGCCGGGTTAGGTTAGATTTGGTAACATTTCTTTTTGTTTTGAATTTATTAAAGAAAACATAATGTTGGAAATTATCCATTCCTTAACAAATAATTTTTATTGCATTGAAGGATACGGTAGGCTAGGTTAAGTTATGTTACATATTTTTGTTCGTTTTTAATTTTACTTTGCATGCTGTATTACTAAACTCCATGCCCCTCTTAGGGTGTTACTTTTCTTCCCGGTTGAAAGGTATGCATATGCAGAGGAAATGAGTGATCACATCATGCACATTCATAAGCATTGCATTGGCAAAAGAAGTTACAAGAAATCAGAAATTACATCAAACTGCAGATACACAACCAAACCTTAATTAAACCTAACCCATTGTTTGCTTTTGTTGTAATTGTTTGTAATTAAACCCATCAACCCATTGTTTGCTTTATGGAGGAACAATATGTGTAAAAACTTGTATTCTAACCATGTTAAAGCACAGTATTACCAGCAATATTTGGGTAATATTGTAGTTTAAGGTGCCCAACACAAGATTTGCACGTATGTTACTGTATCAATCAAACAAGATGGTTAGGTTAGGTTAAGTTAGGTTTTTAGGTTACAAATTGTGATTTGTAAACCAACTCTCTATCTTTTCTTTGTTGTCTGGAATGGGCTATGTTGGGTTATGCTCTTTAGTTTATATACATTGAGATATTAGTGATTCTTGAAAATACAAATCTAATTTCTTTTAAAAAAATGGAGGTGAAGCTATTGGAGGTATGGTGTTTTTTTGCATGATTTACTGTTATTCATAAAATATTTATTATGATTTTCTGCATTATTTGTGTGATGTGTTACCGCGCTCAAAGCCTCGCTTTGGTTCTAATTTAAATCTATCACTGCTTCTGAATAATTTTGTTTGTGTTTCATATGAGGATGTGCTATACATGCTCATTGGTTTCATAACAATGAAGGTCAACACAAATATGGAAGAAAATTAATGCAATTGTCTATATATGGATTGCCTGCAGCTCAGTGCTAAAATAATGGTTTTCCGTTAGGTGTGAGATGTCGAAACTAGCTCAGTAGAATGTCGAAATTGGGGACGAGTAGTCTAGTTGTAAGTTGCCCGTATATAAATCTAAATGTTGTGGGTTGGAGTCTCACTTGTCGCTACTGTTCGCCCGCGGCCAATCGGTGTGAGAGACTGGCGATGCTACATAACTCAACGGTCGATGTGTCGTAAAACCAATAACCAACCAGTATATCGAGATTTACTACGGAATTAGTATCATTTAAAATGCTTTTGATGTCCTTCAGACTCAAATTTGAGCCAGTGGTGCATTTATGACTACCTTCATCAGTTGTTTTGATATTCAAAATATAGGAAGAGCTATAATCGCGATAGCGATAAAAAACCTATGCTTTACAATGGCACTGCATGACATATCGCATTAGGAGTAATCCCTTTGTGTGAAATTGTGTTGCAAAATGTTAGTGTATCACCATCCCTTATCGAGGGCATCAGCATGCTACATATAAACGAGGTACTGTTAGAAATGGGACACAAAGAACTCATAAGCACGCATCGAGAAGCAGGATGTCCATACTTCCTGCAGAAGGATGTCTATTGAGTGTTCAGAAAGTGGTATATTCCACCGTATTTCACGAATAGTTTAACACTGCTGCAGCATTGTTATAGCGAAATACTAGGGCATCATTGTGCTGACATTTAGTAGAGCTAGCCAACATGAAACATACCTCCAAATTTGAACACTGCATCCAACTATACCAGACCTGTATGAGCAGACCTGTTATTTTTAATCTGGCTCCACCGGTTATCTGTATTCTTAACACTGAACCTTTGATCATTAGACACTACTTAAAAATGGGATAATGTATTAATGACACCAGGATACACCACAAATAGTAATGTTTTTGTTTAAAAATTTAATCTTGTCCTGAACCATGCTTGATGAGCACCATCACTAGTCCAGCAATCATTGTCATCAGGCAATGGTCAGCGTATTTCAGACAAAATGTTAAGCTGAGCATTCTGTAGCTACCTGTCAGTATGGAGCAAAGCGATGTATATAACAATGCAGCAATATAGTAACCTTGCTTTGAGACTGGTATAATATTGAAGTGATTTTGTTAGCTGATTTGAACTCTGCTTTATATTTGCATCTGGCAGGTTCCATGATGTCAGTGCTAAAATGTTCGTGGCACGTTTATAGCTAATTTGGGCTCCACCATTCGTTCACAGAAGAAGGACGCCGCGGCCTTCTGTCGTAGTTTGACCAGGCAATAAGGCACAGGCGAGGTGGTTTGAATGCGACCGGCTCAAGAATGGGCACAGACAACTAGAGCCTGATGGACGTCATGCTCGACATCAGGGAGGTCGCCAATGTGGAGCGCATCAGGGCCGCCAGTGACGCCAGTGTTGGTACCATCCAGTGTGCTGCCAGTCGCCTGGTGGCCCGCCGCGTCGTTCCGCCCTCGTGCCGCTTGTCCCTCGAATCCGCGACCGTAGGCTCGTGCAAGGTGTTGCACGAGCCGCGCTGCGCGAGTGGGTGCAACCACCAGCTGTTCAATGCACTGTGTGAGAGCCGCGACAATACGCCCAGCATTGGTCCATGCGTGGTCCTGGTAACTAGACTGTGGCTCATCTTCTCCACTGAGAGTGTCGTGGAAAGCATGGGGAGTGCAGAGCTGGAAGTGTTCCACATGCACCGTCAGATCGACCACGTCAACGCGGCGAAGGAGCTGGCAGTGCGCTGAAACGGGCTGGACCCGTGCCAGGCCGCTGATGTGATTCTGGCCGTTCAGCGCAAAGCCGGGTTCAACTTTACACGGCACTCGACAAGCCTGCGCCAGTCGCTGGCTGGCACTGCCATCACTCGCCACAGAAGCACGGCATCTGCTAAGTGTGCAATATACGGTGTAGCACGTGCATGTTCAGTAGAAGCAAAGTGGGACACCAGGGCGTCGGTAGCTCAGTGGCAAACTGGGTGTCTGGGAAACAAGAGGTGTGGCGTTCGATTCCCGGCGGTGCCCTCCCTTCCAACCCAGTTGTGAGGCAAGCGACTCAATGTGGCCTCAAGTGATTAGCCACAAATAATACAAGAAGTATGACTCCTTGACCCGGCCTAGCTCAGGTCCTTGCCCTTATATTTTGCTTACATACCAGGAGCGTGTACGTGAGTGTGCGGGAATATCCCAGTTATACAATACCATTTTGAGAACGTTGAGAACGTCCACACGAGCCAGCTCCCCGCCAACCGTTTTCTGTCGTCTTCCCGTTTACTGGATAACCAGCTCAACCTGGACGATAACGTTAAAAGTAGGTTGAAGTGTGTTGGCACATTGTGTCAGAATGGTCTGCTTATTACGTTACCTCTCTTCTGTGCCAACCGGGCAGCTTTATGACATAGCCATGAGTGAAAACTGCATTGTTCGAACTGGTAACCGGGGTCCAAATAGCTTCTTCCTGCCGCCTCCATCGGCACCCCCAAGCATATTTCGTGGATTTATTGGTGACAAAACTCACGATTCGAAGCATAAAAAGGGCTACTCTCCAATTTTCAGCTGCAATATGTATCAACTGTAACGGAGATTAAACGTGCTTTTTCAACTCCGCGAAACAAGTGTATGAGGCACTTGTAGTATTAACCATATATGCAAAGAATTTGAGACAGCTCACAGGTTCATCGGTGACAGCTTCGGCATTTTTTTATCCCTCCGTGACGGTTTGGGCTGGCCAGACCGCTTATACAAGCTATTGGACCATATGCACACGAATGGGTTGGCTAGGGCTTTGCTCTGGCTAGTAATGCAAAATGATTCAACATCATCTCTTCATTGGAATTCAGACTATTTCACAACATCCCGAGCCGATTTGTCGATATGCTTCTCAGTGCATCACATTGACTTGCACGAAGTCGGTACTCAGATTTTCTTCCTTGCCGATTGTTGCGATCTTCACCAAGTAGAGCAAACTGGATGTTGCCATGGGAACAGCGACTCGAAAGGTTATTTAAGGAAAGGAAAGGTTATAACAGCGACCTAGGGACTGTTTATTTCTGCATCGCAAATAATCGAGCAGGATAATTGTTGGTCCGGTTTGCACACTTCTTGCAAAAGACGATAGCAGCTCCCCCTCATTTTATGCATTTTTGGCCACGGAACACGATGAAAGCATCAGAAATTCAAATTTTTCACCTCTCTTGATGGCCCCGGGCATTTGAAGATTTTTGCTGGAACCGAATTTTGGACATTTCTGCATCTCATAAGCGGACGGATGGAAAAATGAGTCCTCTTGAATACTACATCGTCGAGGCAATTCATTTTCGATCATTTGGCACCATCTTCAAGATTCTAGCTGTCTTATTACTTCAGATTTCGTCTTCTGAAGTATGGAAGGTTCGAACGGTTCCCTAGGCTGCCAAGAGGTGGCAGGCCTAGCGAGCCCGGCTGCCTTCAAAATGCCTTATGACCGACGCGTTTGTACTTTCCACCAAGTGTGGTTTGACGTCTTGATGCACTGGTACCGTCTCAACTAACTTATCGCTTATGTTTTATGTGAATTAGAGGTGCAAATGCACAAAAATGGTAACGGATTATATAGTGAAATAATCGCACATATTGGTTGAAAAGTGGCGCAGAGCAGAACATTCCCTGCGAAGCCTGGCCTGAATCGCAATAACTTAATCAACATGAAACCAGTGTCACCCCTCATATCTGTATGTATTTTGTAAAAGGTGTATTTCGTGTATTTCGTGAGATCATCTGTCATCACCATTCCGCCGCCGCCACCGGGGCACGCCGCAACAGCCCGCCGGGCTGAGACTCGCCGCAGCGGCGCTCACCCACTCACTGGCCCGGAACCGGTGACGGAAGGCCACCTTATTCAGGCTATAGCCGCCCTGGCGGTTCCTGCCGGTGACAGCCGCCCCCGACTCCATGGTCAGCTTTACACTCCGCTCCGTCGCCTTCGTGTGGCAGGGAATCCCAGTTCCCAGAGGCTCGTCCAACAAACGCCAGCCCATCGCCGCTAAGTGGGCGGGTCAGGGGTGGCTCGATATTTGCCTGGTGATGCTGCGGATCCACCAACTCCATGAAGTTGCTGGCCCGGAGATTGATTTCCGGGTATTTGTAAGCCCGGATTGGTTGCCCAGGCTGCCGGCGATGACGGGCCTCACCGATGAGCTAGATAGCTCGGGCCCGGATCTCTCGGCGTTCGTCCCCGAACATGCCGAGGACGACGGCCTCAGGATGCGCCATCATGGCGTTCCCGTAGAGTCTCCTCTGCACCTCGACCAGATCATCGCCGGTCATGTGGCGGTGCAGCCGCTCAAGCTGGTCGTACAGGCGGCGCGGCGCCTCCACCAGGTCCGGACGGTGTCTGATTGCCAGCATTGTTGGGATGCAAACGCCCACAACGTACAGTGAAAGCGTCTGAAGCTCGGCACTGGGGCTCTGTTGGGCCATGTAGACACGCAACAGTCTGTTCTGTGTGGTGTGCCACCGCGCTATACTGAGTTGGCCGTGGAGCCGCTGCACTACTTCGCTTCCATCGCCAGAAGTCACACACTGGGCGCACTGCACCAGCAGGCGCAGACCTGAGCTCAGATTGCGTCTGAAATCATCTGACAGCGGCGGCAGCTGAGCCGTTGTCAGGGGCTAGAACTGAACGACAAGTAACTGGGTCACCGGGCCCGACAGCAGCTTGCCGATTGGACTAGATAAACTGGAGGGTCTGGTGGTCGGCCCATCGAGCCTCTTGAAGAGGGCTCTGTAGGGTAGCTCGGCCTGATGGAAGAGGCAGGCCGCTTGGGTCAGCGGCCGGCCTAGCAGCTTTTAGAATTGAGCCACCCAGCCGCCTTGCCAGCCCACCACCTCGTTAGTCCCATCGCCTCCCACCGCATGGATGGCAGTGGCCTGTATGCCGCGCTCAACCAGAAAGCGCAGCAGCTGCTTGGCGATAGTCGCTCCGGTGTGCCGGTGGGCAGCCAGTCCGGGCTTACAAATACCTGGGAATCAATCTCCGGGCCAGCAACTTCATGGAGTTTGTGGATCTGCAGCAGGGACCGCCAGAGGGCTATATCCTGAATAAGGCGACCTTCCGTCGCCAGCTTTGGGCCAGTGAGAGAGTGAGCGCCGCTGCGACGAGTCTCAGCGCGGCGGGCTGTTGCGGCGTGCCCCGGTGGCGGCGGTGGAATGGTGATGACAGATAATCTGACGGAAGACATAGAATACACCTTTTACAAAATACACACAGATATGAGGGGTGACACAGGTTTCATCCTGATTACCTTGTTGCGATTCAGGCCAGGATTCGCAGAGAATGTTCTGTGTAGTGCCACCTCTTTTCAACCAATATTTGCGATTATTTCACTATAAAATCCGATACCAATTTTGTGTATTTGCATCTCGAATTCACATAAAACATAACCGATAAGTTACTTGAAACGGTACCAATGCATCAAGACGCCAAACCACGGTTGGTGGAAAGTACAAACGCGTTCATCATAAGGCTTTGAAAGGCAGCCGAGATCGCTAGGCCTGCCATCTCTTGGCAGCCTAGAGAACCGCTCGAGCCTTCCATACTTTAGAAGACGAAATCTGAGGTAATAAGGCAGCTAGAATCTTGGAAACGGTGCCAAATGATCCAAAATGAATTTCCTCTACGATGTAATGCTCAAGTGGACGCCTTTTTTCCACCCGTCCGCTTATGAGATGCAGGAAGGTCCAAAATTTGGCCTCATACAAAATCTTCAAGTGGCCGGGGCCATAAAAAGATGTGAGAAATTTGCATTGTTGATGCTTCTATTGTGTTCAACGGCCCGAAATGCATAAAATGAGGTGGAGCTGCTATCGATTTTGGCAAAAAGTGTGCAAACCGGACCAGCCTAGCAGGAAGCACGTCATGCCTGTCCACATTTCGGTCGGTTGTCTGTCACCAACCTGCAAAGGAGAACTAAGCATTACAAGTACATCGGTTAGTTGGGAAGAGGGTTTTCATCCGCAACGTTTTGGGCTACTCTTTGTCCCTTCTACCAATAGTTTTTTCTCTCGTGAATTCGTCAAATCAGTGCCCTTAGCGAGTATAGCATGTTGTGCCTTGAAATGAAGACAGGCTATATTGTGAGGTGAAGACGAGTGCAGATCATCTTGCGAAGTACAATCGTTTATTCGGAGGACAGGCTTGATAGTGGGAAACTGTTTGCTTCTGAACAAGATTCAGCAAGCTTAAGTATAGCTATCGATTACGACATCATCCATACCCGTCCGATATTTGGCTCCAACAAGGGCTCCAACACATCATATTGATTGGACGACAGCATCAGAACTGTTCCTTGGATAGCATAACCGGTCAGGGGCGTCCCCCATGCACAATGATTGTATGAGAAAGGCCCACGCACTTGCTTAACCTTATCTCAGATGTAAATTTATAGGGTTGTTTCTTTAGCACGCGCCCTGGAAGGCCTCTGAAGATTACCCGTACTGGAGTGGGGGGGGGGGACAGATTCCGCCCCCTAAGATCTCGGTTACTATTAAGGCTAGAGCAGCGAAATTCACAGGGTGGATGGGCACGATAGCAAACTCTATTATGTGCAAATGTCATGACCTTAGGTGAATATTCTCAAGGTCTAATGAGGTCAAAATGAAAATCTTGTTTGTTTTTGCATGGCTTGGCTTGCCATTGTTATGGATCGCTGTGATTGTGAATGCTCCAAAATTGGCATTAATGATGTTTTTGTTATTACTAATGATGCAATACACATGCCATATCAGCCATTTGACATCAGGTCACCTATACAGGACAACTTTATCGGGTCACTACCTGCTCCAGCTACCGGAACCGGACTGCCCGCCCGACGGCTCCGTTGGGCGGTTTGGCACAGCCGGCCTCGCAAAGAAAGTAGTGAAATACATGAATAAAGTACGGAAACGCTAAGGCACACAGTGACATACAATATATTTCCGGATGTGTAGGGAGTAACATGCAAAGTGACATCAATCGCATGACAATCATTTGCATTTATGATAACATTCCAGTTGACAAAGTTTGGTTCCATTAGCATGTTATGAACTTGACCTGACTTGACCTCAGCGATCTAATAGGACTTTTAAACTGCATAGCATAACAATATGCATCAAAATAGTCGCAAGTGTTGTCAAGAAGACTTCCCTTTTTCCCAATATACGGAAAGCGCATGATTGCCGATTATTGTTGTCTGGCGTTGATCATTTTTGTTTTTACTTTAATGACCCCTAACTCGAGAAATGTTCGGCACATTTCCGTTTTGCTTGCTTTAAGCAATGCGGGGGTCATTTCTAAGTAGGTACGCAAAAGATGGCGTATATCGGCCGGTATGATGCGGTGTTATGGACGAAAATCGGAGTGGTGGGCGGATTTCGTCGCCCGCCCCTCCAGGGCGTGTGTTAACCTGTCACATGAACTTGACCTGACTTGAACTCGGTGACCTAACATGACTTTGAAACAACATAGCATAACAATATACATCAAACAAGTCGCTAGTGTTGCCAAAACACTTCCTTTTTGCTAATATACGGGAAGCGCATCAGCGCCGATATTTGTAGTATGGCGCTGATGATTATTTTTAAAAGTTTCACGACCCCTAACTCGAAAAATGTTCGGTCGATTTTCGTTTGTCTTACTTTAAGCAACGTGTCGGTCATTTCGAAGCAGGTACACAAACAATGGCGTATATCAGCCGGTAAAATCTGGAGTATCTACGAAAAACCAGAGGAGTGGGGGATTTCGCCTCCCCTCCCCCTCCAGGGCGCGTGTTAAGGCACGAGCGAACCCACAGGGCAGGCGTCAGAAGCTCACGACAGAGGCCTGAAGAGCTATCAGCGGCGGGCGAGCCAACAGAGCAGGCGTCGGCGACTGCGACTGCCCTGTTGGCTCACCGGCGGCAGCGGCTCGTCTCGTGCATACCCGGCCGCGTCTTAAACTGGTCGGCCGGCCGGCCACCTTCAGTGTGGTGGGGGCCGCCCTACGAGCAGGTGCCGCGCCGCTCGGTCAGAGCCGCTGAGACGAGCAGTGCCGCCCGCGCGCCAGACGGTGGCGGCGCGTGCCGCACGCGAGCTGCGCGAACTGCGCGAACCGCCGCGGCTCGGGCGCCATGACAGCCGGCGACGTGAGCCAAGACCAGGCGACCGTGTGCGTCGGCGAGGTGAACAACAACGCCACCTGCAAGCCGGCGGCGACGCAGCTGGAGGCGTCGCCGGCCGCCGGCCTCAAGTACAGCCTACGCGCGCGCTCCGTCAAGAAGCGCATCGAGGCCGAGCGGCGGCAGGCCGAGCCGAAGGCGCGCCAGCCGCGGCCCAAGGCGCGGCCGCCGCCGCTCAGCAAGTACCGGCGCAAGACGGCCAACGCGCGCGAGCGCGACCGCATGAAGGACATCAACCAGGCATTCGAGCTGCTGGAGGGCTCGCTACCCGACCTGACGGCGCGCCAGCACGCCGAGAAGGTGACCAAAATCACCGTTCTGCGGCTGGCCATCGACTACATCAAGGCGATGCGCGCCTTGCTGGCGGCCGAGTGCGGCGACGGCGCCGCCGGCAGCCCCACCAGCGTGCTGTCTGCCGGCTCGGCCGGCTCTGCCAGCCTGTCCGACTACTGCAGCGTGGCCGCCGAGCCGCCTGACCCGCTCGACGCCATCGAGGGCCTCACCGACTTCCAGCTGCCCGGCGGGCTCGACATGCTGATGGACATTAAGATCGACAGTGAGGGACTGGACTTTGGCTGCGACGACTTCGGCGATTTGCCCGTGGCCAGTCTCTGAGGTGCGCGACGGTGTGCGTGTGTGTGTGTGTGTGTGTGGTCTGAGGTGTGCGGTGGGGTGCGCAGTGTGTGTGTGTGTGTGTATGTTTTGTCTGATGTGTGCGGCGGGGTGCGCAGTGTGTCAGGCGGCGAGTGTCCGCGTGGTGCGTGTCGCTGTCGGCCGCCGGCCGGCGCGGCGGCGCCAGCCATGCTCATCTGTGTCAGAATATCGGCGAGGCTGTAGCGAGACTCGGCGTCTGTGTCGGCCACAGCCGGCCGTGTTGTTACGCTATGCTGTCCCGGGTGGACGTGCTGCTGGCCAGGGGGCAGCCGCCGGCTGGCTCGGCGGCTGCCCCCTGGCCAGCAGCTGCCTTCCCTGGCCAGCAGCTGCCTTCCCCGGCCAGCAGCTGCCTTCCCCTGGCCAGCAGCTGCCTTCCCCGGCCAGCAGCTGCCTTCCCCGGCCAGCAGCTGCTTTCCCTGGCCAGCAGCTGCCTTCCCCGGCCAGCTGCTGCTCGCCACGCTGATGCGGCTCTGTCCAGCTCCGTCCCCGGCAACAGCCGACTTTCGGCGTGCGCGGCCCCGGCCCCACATGATTTGCCGGCCGGCTACCGTATCTCAGCTGCGCCGACACGCTCGCCGATATACGTTAGGAATAGCATAGCATATCATGTCAATCTAGTCGATAATTGTAAGCGATATCTCTCGGTACGAACCGACATCAGGCGGTGCCGCCGCCGCGGCGAGTTCGCATGTGCATCACGTCTCTCGTAATTCGCCGACGCCCCGAATGTGCAGCACAATAGTATTCATTGCGTCATTTTTGCTGATGGTAAGAGGCGCCGGAGAAGTGGTCCCACCACCGTGATGCCTGCTCGCATGTCTGTCGTGCAACTGAACAAGGCTGCTCCTTACCTCAATACCAGCAGTGATCTGAAACAGTAAGTTTTTACACGGCTTGCGATGCGGCTGCCGTCAACCTCCGTCCAGAACTTGCGATGAAGCTGCCGTCTACTTAGCACATCTCAAGTGAAACAAGACGTACGTGGTGCGCGTTTGAAGTACTAAGACATCAGCCAAGGACAGTTAGCAAAACACTTCATCACGTCAGCACATGCATGCGGTTGTTTCTGAGCAGCGTGCTAAATCGACAAGATCGAATCGAGTAGCTTACGCCTGGGCTTTACCTAAGTCGCCTCCGCACGCTCCATCTGAGGAATACAGTATGCAGTACGCCCACAGGCATGCAGTACACAGTATATATATATATATATACTGCACGCAGGTCACTATATATACTGGCATGCAGTACGCAGTATATAGACATCTCACGCAAGTCACTGTGACCTGCTTTGCATATTGACCAGGGAACTGCTACGACATCGCAGCCCGAAAACAACCACGTATGTGTTCTGTACTTTACAAAATTCGTGCTTCACCATGCGTCCTTTTTTTTCTCCGTGTTGTGACACATCTTTTTCCTACGTCCGTAAATATGTTCTCAGGCCAATGATTGTTGGTACATTTTTGCGTTATTTTGAAGGGACAGTAACATACATTTTACATGAGCGTTGCTCGGAGCGTTAGTTCAGGCACGATGAGGAAATTGTATTGCGTGGTGTAGTGCTCACTACAAATCACGACCCTTCACATCGGTGTCAACTATGCACAGTGGGCCACAGAGCCCAGGTTGTCAGTGCTGCAAACTCTGCTACCTTGATCAAGCTGATCTCAATTGGCGAGCCACACTCGGTCTTCCTCGTGTGCGTCTTGTTCTTCACATCGCTAAATCATATGGATTGGCGCCGCTGGTCTGTGCGTCTGACGTACTACTAAAGTCCACTAACTACGAACGAACTAAATCGTAATCAGTGGGAACCACATCACCGGTGCCACGGTCCCTGTCACTCTGTCTACATGAGACAATGTGGTGACACCCAAAACCAGCATGTTCCCGGCCCAGGCCAACACCAAGCCGAATCAATCCAAAACGCCAGGATTAAAGTTACTGGAAGCATCACGAACGACACCATGGAAAATCAGCGACCGCATACGAACGGCACAAATGTATATAAAGTAGCTAAAATAGTAGCAAGGAAAATGCTTGATCAGAAAATGCAAGGAAAATGCTTGCATGATTGACCCAGGAAGCAGTCGTGGCGCTACTCTTTTACAGTCTTGTCTTTTATAGTCTTTTATAGTCTTTTGCTCTGTGGTCTTCATCGCTTGTTGCATTCGTCATTCATCCCAGAATACTTGTCGGTCCAGACCATTTTCTACACAGGTGCACATGTAGAGCAGCTCTTCGAGCATTCCTCACCCTCATAAAAACATCGGCCACCCTGCCACATTTCCAGTCAATCTCACTAGGGAATCGGTCACCCTGCGACATCCCCAGCTAGTCCCACTAGGGAATCGGCCACCCTGCAGCATCCCCAGTCAATCCCACTAGGGAATCTGCCACCCTGTTTCATTCCCGCGACCGCGACCTAGTCTATGGGAGAAGGTGTTTGGTATGTTTGAGGATGTGGCAATGCCCTATTAAATATCTGACTACAACATGGCTCGAACCGGTAATCTACATTACGGGTGCTTGTCGCCTCCCGACAGAGGACCTTCAAGGTCAGTAAGATTATGCGTTGATGACAGAGATGTGGGAAGGGATTTTGATACCATTAGAACAAGTATATTACTGGGAAATAATTAATGTGGCTTGCCATCGAAAGCTCGTTGGCCAGAATAATGCAACCTTAATTGCATAATGTACATCAGAAAAACTAACCAGGGACGCAATGTACTACACAATGCTCTCTACAATGCAATGCAGAGGGCGGAAGACACGAGAAGAGAGGCAGTTCAAGGGACGTAGAGGACGGAATACACTAGAATAGAGACGATGCAAGGGAGACAGGACGGGAGCCACTAGGCGAGAGATGGTGGAAGATATATAGAGGACGAGAAACATTAGAGTCGTGTCCAGTCACGTGCGGTCCGGACAGGACGGACACAGGTCTCGAGTTCACGGACAAAAATTAACCAACGTAAAGACCTGAAGAAATAAGAGTTCACCAACGTAAAGACCCGACGGAACAAGAGTTCACCAACGTAAAAACCCGACGGGACAAGAATTAACCAACGTAAAGACCCGAAGGGACCCGAGTTCACCAACGCAAAGACTCGATAGGACACGAGTTCACCAACGTGCAGACCCGGACAAATGTCCCGTCCCGTCAGGGACACACTAGGCAGAGCAAGGAGAATAGAGGCCGGAGCATACCAGGATGGAGACAGCTGATGGGACGCGGAAGAATGGACAAGCCAGAAGGCACACATCTCACGAGGTGATATAAAGGACGAGACACGCTGGGACGGACACCGTGGGTGGGATTAATATTCGCCTGGAACAAAAATTTCCCTGCTGATCCAACAAATACTGATTTATAGCTTGAGGGACACCATAAGACCGTCGGGCATTACCAATTCTAATGCGACATGCATTCGACCGGCCCAGGATGCACACACAAACAGGTTTCGATGGTGTGGCCAACCCGCAGAATAAAGCTGACCAACTGGCAGAATGAAGCCGACCAACTCGCAGAGCGAAGCCGACCAAATTGCAGAATGCAGCTGACAAACTCGCAGAATGAAGCTGATTAACTCGCATAATGAAGCCGACCAACACGCAGAATAAAGCCGACCATCTCGCAGAATGTTGCAGAACAGCGTAGATGGTAGAAACCAGCACAGACAGCACGGCCAGCATGGATTACGTGTTTATTACTTTGAGAACATGGCAATGAAGCACCCAATCTCGTGCCCCTACGTCATGTTTTTCAGTTCAGCATAGCCATCCAGCCTGCATCCATATTGCTCTTAAAAGCTGCTTGGGCCTCCTAGACACCGGGGATATTTGCTTCTTTTGTGGTATTAATGGGCAAGAAGAGCTCGGTAGCAATCACCCATTGTCAGAAGCGCATTATTGCTATCCTACACAGGCAATGAGTAAACGTAATGGATCCACTTAATCTTCGATTTCGATAATATTTTGCAGGACAATATTGTTCGTGACCACTTCCGCAATTCCAACAGATCTGCATTGTATCTGGATGATGTTCACCATATCGACCACCCTGAGAAGAAGAGGGAGCCGTCGTCAACGGCGTGCTGGCAAAACAGACGGAGTGTGGATGCGTGACAAACCCATAGACATTCGAATTTCGTTTCATGAAAACATTCGAATTGAAACGCTCTCAGCCGTTCCCTTCTCGATCGATTGGGCGTGAGTGCGGTGCCGTCGGGTCAACTTCAACGTTTCATAAAGCTGTCTGTGTAGCTGCAGTAGCAGCCGCGCAACACGCCTCGGTGGTATTCGGCACTTGCGAAACAGCGTCATATATTTCATCGCTCACTCTAAGCGTAGCCTGTCTAAGCCGGCCACCTAGAAGAGCCTCAGTATAGTGACACTTTCCAACTGTCGACAGTTAACCGGCATCAAACATTTCCCTCGCCCACTTCAAGCGCAGCGTTTCCAAGCCGGCAATCGAGAAGAGCGTCAACACGGCGACACTGACAAATCCGTCAGCTGACCCGAGGTCCGGCTGACCGGCGTCCGTCGCCGCCGCTCCGGTGCGCCAATATGCCGCGCGTGGCGCGTTTGTCACCGCCGTCAGCGCGGCGCCATGAACGTCGCGCCGATGCAGACGCGCTGTACGGCCGCGCCGCCGCGCCAAATACGTCTATCGGCGGCGATCGCGATGTGTGCACCGGCCGACCGCACTATGGTAATCGAACGAACGCGCCGCGCGTCACCCGACCGCTGAAGGTCGCACAGCCAATTCATTTTTTCCTCCAACACAAAAGTTGGATTTGTTCGGCCGATTTGGAACGCAGTGCGTACAGGCTGGCGGCACCGAAGCGGCACGTGGCATGGGCCGTCCCGTAACATGGGAGGACGTCATGGGGCCGCCCCGTAACAGGGGAGGACGTCATGGGCCGCCCCGTAACAGGGGAGGACGGCATGGGCCGCCCCGTAACAGGGGAGGACGGCATGGGCCGTCCCGTAACATGGGAGGACGTCATGGGCCGCCCCGTAACAGGGGAGGACGTCATGGGCCGCCCCGTAACAGGGGAGGACGGCATGGGCCGCCACGTAGCAGGGGAGGACGTCATGGGCCGCCCCGTAACAGGGGAGGACGTCATGGGCCGCCCCGTAGCAGGGGAGAACGTCATGGGCCGCCCCGTAACAGGGGAGGACGGCATGGGCCGCCCCGTAACAGGGGAGGACGGCATGGGCCGCCACGTAGCAGGGGAGGACGGCATGGGCCGCCCCGTAACAGGGGAGGACAGCATGGGCCGCCACGTAGCAGGGGAGAACGTCATGGGCCGCCCCGTAACAGGGGGGACGTCATGCACTGGTAGAAAAAAGGATGTTGCAGACTGCGCTGTGCCACAGAAGGGGTTCATCGATCACCCTGTGGCAGAGGACGGTGTGGGTCGCCCTGTAGCAGGGGGATGCCATGGTGTATCCGGTTGTAGGGTATGACGCCATGGACCGCCTCATAGTATGCCACAACGTCGTGCACCACCCCTGTAGCGATGGAGGACGTCACGGCTACCCTATAGCTGGGAGAGCAACGCGAACTGGCCCGTCGAGTGAAGTGACGCTACCAGAAGCCCCGTAGACGTCGATTGAATCAGTGTCTGATGTCACTGGGTGCGAGCTGATCAGTGTCCGAGTGTGAACTGATCTGTGTCTGGATGCGAACTGATCGACGTTTTAATGTGAACTGATCTGTGTATGGATGTGAGCTGATTAGTGTCTGGGTGAGAACTGATCGACCAGTGCCCCGCAGCTTCGTCGAATCAAGTACACAGGCGTGGGTGGAAAATGCAATTCGCACCGCAGCCGTACCAGCAGCTTCTACAGCCTAGCACGAACTTCCTGGTACATTTATGCTCCTCACATTTGCAACGCCAACCGATCATTTTCGCGAGCCATCTTCAAAGCCAGCGCCTGCAGCTTCTCTGATGACGTTCGACGAATGTGCGATGGCCGCAGACGGCATACGACAGCACCCAGCTAATAGTCATGGTAATGGCTTTTCTGATGACGATGAGTGTTGGGTGAGCAATGCATGCATGCAATCACACAGTCGGCCAATCGTCGGACGGGCGAGCGGGCGGCAACGTCTGTGCGTCAGTCGACGCGGAGTGTCTTCTCGTGAGTAAGTAGGACGGCCGCTTCGCTGCCGCGACCCGCGCGGTGTCCCGAGCACCCCCCCCCACACCTCCTACACCTCCCCCCATCACAGTCGGCTGGAAACGGCCCTGAGGCGGCAATGCCGGGCCTGTGCCCGACTCCTGTTGTCGCCTTGGCAGCCGAACCGTGATTGGACGGCGATCACGTCATCAGGACGCGGCAGCCAATCGCAAGTGCGGAGCCTGAGCCGCTGCGATCGACAGTAATGATATGCTTGGAATAATACCGAATACAGCCGGCAATAGGTGACATACGTTGCTCATCACCAATCACGACCGACCTAGTGGGTCTGCGGTATTGGTTATCTCCGCTTTGTTGCTCTGTTTTGCGACATTGTTCTCGCTGGCTCAGCATTTGTTCCCCGTCGGCTACGTCCCTCTGGTCGAAGCTGTGCCTCTGGCTTGTGCTGTACCTCCGGCCCTCGCTCCGCGCGGTACGCCTCGCCTGCGCCGTACCTCTGACTGGCGCTGTACCTCTAGCGGGTGTCACATCCTCAACCATCTCAGGCCGACGATGCACCTCTGGCCTGAGCAGTACCTCTGACTGGCGCTGTAACTTCAGGCATCGCTGATGCACCTCTGGCCTGAGCAGTACCTCTGACTGGCGCTGTATCTCCGTGGCCCGATCCGCGCCTTTGGCCCGCTCTGTACCGCTGAGTGATACAGTACCTCTGACCAGCGTTGTACCTCTGGTCTGCGCTGTACCTCTGGTCTGAGCAGTGCCTCTTCCTGGCTTTGCACCTTCGGGCACCGCTGTAATTCTGGCCTACGTCGTCGTACCTCCATGACCCACGCCGTGTCACTGGTCGGTGTTGTATATCCGGCTGGCGTCGTACCTCTGCCTGGCGTCGCATCTATGGCCGGTGCTCTACCGCTGGCTGGCGTCGTACCTGTGGCCGGCGTCGTACTTCTTGCTGGTGCCGTACCTTTGGCCGGTGCTGTGCCTCTGACCGGTGCTGTACCTCTGGCCGGTGCTGTACCTCTGGCTGGCAGCGTACCTCTGGCTGGCGCTGTGCCTCCGGTCTTGGCCAGAGCCGGTCGGGTCAGTCGTCCGATAGCATCGCGGCTTCGTCTGCTGTTACAGTTCACAGCATTGTGCATGCATCTGATCGTAGTCATCGCAAGCTTACTCAATAAAAGATGCGCACGCCTCAGAATCGATTGTATCGGTATGGCGGGCTTCACGCTTGCTCATTAAGTCAGCTCACCGCCCACCGTCGGACAGTAAGTGTGTATTTGACTGGATGTCATAAATCTGTGGAGGGCTGTCAATGTTTGGTCAGCGGCAGAGTTGGCTGTCGGTCCGGACGCACATTCGAGAGAACCGGGCTGTCGCCGTGACGATCGTCGGCCGGGGCTCATCGTGTGTGCTCCCTCAGCCTGACAGGTGTGGTGTGTGCTCCCTCAGGCTGACAGGTGTGGTGTGTGCTCCCTCAGCCTGACAGGTGTGGTGTGTGCTCCCTCAGGCTGACAGGTGTGGTGTGTGCTCCCTCACCCCGGCAGGTGTGGTGTGTGCTCCCTCAGCCCGACAGGTGTGGTGTGTGCTCCCTCAGGCTGACAGGTGTGGTGTGTGCTCCCTCAGCCCGACAGGTGTGGTGTGTGCTCCCTCAGGCTGACAGGTGTGGTGTGTGCTCCCTCACCCCGACAGGTGTGGTGTGTGCTCCCTCAGCCCGACAGGTGTGGTGTGTGCTCCCTCACCCCGACAGGTGTGGTGTGTGCTCCCTCAGCCCGACAGGTGTGGTGTGTGCTCCCCCAGCCTGACAGGTGTGGTGTGTGCTCCCTCAGCCTGACAGGTGTGGTGTGTGCTCCCTCAGCCTGACAGGTGTGGTGTGTGCTCCCTCAGGCTGACAGGTGTGGTGTGTGCTCCCTCACCCCGACGGGTGTGATGTGTGCTCCCTCAGCCCGACAAGTGTGGTGTGTGCTCCCTCAGCCTGACAGGTGTGGTGTGTGCTCCCTCAGGCTGACAGGTGTGGTGTGTGCTCCCTCAGCCCGACAGGTGTGGTGTGTGCTCCCTCAGCCCGACAGGTGTGGTGAGTGCTCTCTCAGCCCGTCAGATGTGGTGAGTGCTCCCTTAGCCAGGTAAGTGTGGTGGGTGTTCCCTCAACCAGGTAGATGTGGTGAGTGCTCCCTCAGCCCGGCAGGTGTTGTGGTGAGTGCTCCCTCAGCCTGGCAGGTGTGGTGTGTCCTCCCTCAGCCTGACAGGTGTGGTGAGTTCTCCCCCAGCCTGGCAGGTGTGATGTGTGCTTCCTCAGCCTGGCAGGTGTGGTGAGTTCTCCCCCAGCCTGACATGTGTGGTGTGTGCTCCCTCAGCCTGGCAGGTGTGGTGTGTGCTCCCTCAGCCCGACAGGTGCGGTGAGTGGTCCCTCAGCCTGACAGGTCTGGTGTGTGCTCCCTCAACTTCACAGGTGTGGTGTGTGCTCCCTCACCCCGACAGGTGTGGTGTGTGCTCCCTCAGCCTGGTAGGTGTGATGTGTGATCCCGCAGCACCGCACGGCATGCATCATTCTCTAGGGACCTCAGTCGGGGTCGTCTTGTGCCTTGATCCCAACTCGAGATGTCCTTTCCTCGTGGACCTCGTGCAGGGCCATACCTTGATGCGGAGGTGGGTCACGTTTCCAAGAGTGATTCTTGTTTAAATAACACAAACGCAATCACTAGACAATATCAGGTTGTCCGCGTCCATGTGATGCCTTGCATGAAATATCCTTTACAACTGTTGATGGAATATGCAATGCTTCAGAATCTGTGAAATCTGAAGTCTCACTTCATGTAACAATATGAACTAAGGTATTGTTCAACTATTTATAGCATACACAACTGTCGTGCCTGAAATATTACTAAACAATGGCAGCCAAATGTAAACTACACCCATGCATGTCATAAATAACACTTTCAAGTTCACCGTACCTTCATATGCCCTTGCGTGCTGCTCAAATTCCCATACCTTTTGAAACCGAGCAGCAGGGGCCCTGAGTTTCACGTCCGTGCCCATGCAGCCGTTCTAGGCAAATGCCCGTGGTTGCCGAGATGGGGAATAGGGGTGCAGACGTGGTCACCTGGTTTGCCAAGCGATACCTTGTCACGGCTTCCCACGGTCAAGGCCACGCCGCGGCCAGGGTGCGGTATGCGTTGTGAACGGTTCGAAGTGATCATGGATGCTGCTCAACGTGTCACGGTACGGCTCGGCCTCTGCTATGAATGCATTTTGTAGAACTTCTCCACAAAAGGTGTGGCTCTTCCTTCGTCCTCAGAAGAAGCACATAATGCGCACAAAGCACGTGCAGTGCCACAGCTGCGGAACATGTCAACTTCACCGATGGAATAATATGATGGAAAGTAAAATCAGACGAAATGTGTTGACCCACACTGAAAAGGAAGGCTGTGCTTTCAATACAAATTAGATATATGGAGGTCTCAAACTTTTAGATCATGAAACATTTTCAAGAGTAACCAAGGTTACCCTTGAAAATGATTCATGATCGAAAAGATTAAGATCTTAACCCGTCCCGTTTCGGGGGGGGGGTCTTCAACCGCCCCGCTCAGGTTTTCGCGGATAGCGGACGAACGGCGCGCGGCAGCGCACCCAAATTTTGCATATCTTTTCCCACGTCAATTTGACATGCTGATTCAAAATTTGTATGTCAGGTCCTCTAGGGTCAACGAGTTGTTCAAGGTGAAGTGAGGTCACCTACAAAAAAATTCAACCAGTCGTCACGCTTTAACGGATACATATATTGTAATGAAACTTTCAGCGTTTGCTTATCTTTACGGATGCAACAAAACGTACGAGTTTTTTTTTCCGTTTTTGACTACATATAAATTTTGCGTATGTGTCATATTGTAGTTTAAACACAAGATTCTGGCTAAAGTAAGCATTGTTTATTAGGGCAAGTTGACTTCCAACAACAATTTTGGGTCTGCTCTACCCATTGGAGAAGGAAAATGAAAGAAAACTTGAAAACTCAAAATTTTGAACTTTCGAGAAAAGAATAACTTTATTTTTGGGGCCCCAAGAAAATTATAGACCTGGTCGATTTCGCTGTCCTTTTCTCATTCCAAATAAATTTCGTTTTTTCATATATCCCGCAAAATGAACTCCCCAGAGTAAAAAGCATAATGCAAGTCGTGAAAATTGGGGAAAATCGAGCCCCCCTGGTGACGTTACTTTTGGGGGATATTTTTTTTTTTGGGGGGGGGGGGGTGGACCCGGACCCTACTCGTGGAGCGCTTTCCGATGACACCTCTTTCGTTTTCGTGCGATGCTTAGTTTGAATTTTAGAGGGGGGTCTTCAACCGCCCCCCCCCCCCGAGACGGGGTGGGAGGATTTGACAGGAAACACGGCGCGGGTATATCTTCTTTTTTATTGAAAGCACAGCATTCCTTGTCAATGTGGGCCAAAATGTTTCATCATAGTTTTCTTACGATCATGGTAGGCAAGGAAATCATTAATTTCTTCTTACAATTAAATATGTTTGCTAAGGACTTCCTATGTAAGGTTAAATACTTCCCGCTCTCATTTACATTCGTGCAAAAGCTACGATTCCTCTCTATCTTGAGGACAGGCAGGTGTGGTTTGCTTGCCGTTGTGGAATGTTGTTTGAACTGTATATTCACCTATGTATAGTGCTTGACAACTAGGTTAAGTAAGTAAAACCATTGCAAGATATTTCACTCATACGAGGAAGTTATATTATTCTCTCTGCCTCTGTCTCTGTCTCTATCTCTTTATATGTATCTGTCTCTGTCTCTGCCTCTGTCTCTGTCTCTGTCTCTGTCTCTGTCTCTGTCTCTGTCTCTGTCTCTGTCTCTGTCTCTGTCTCTGTCTCTGCCGCTGTATCTGTCTCTGTCTCTGTCTTCCCCTTTTCTTTCTATCTCTCCCTCTCTCTCTCTCTCCTTCTCTCTCTGTATCTATCTATCTATCTATCTATCTATCTGTCGATCTATATGTCTATCTATCTATCTATCTCTCTCTCTCTCTCTCTCTCTCTCTCTTTATATATATATATATATATATATATATATATATATATATCTTTCTTTCGGCCCAAATAATCTGTCGAACTGCTGCCTTTTCATCATCCCATGCCTCGTGTCATCATCGATTATATTAATATTAACTGTACCTCGGAAGTGTTTTGGTGGGTTGGTCCCGTTATGTGTAACATAACTTAAGTGTGAGCTTCATACCATTTTAACCTAACTGAAAAACAGTGAACTGATAACGGTACCGATATGGGATTGAAACCGGTTTCAATGAACGTCATCTTTTACTACGCGGTTCGACTAGCCTTGATACTAATTCACTAATAAGAGCTATGAGAGCACAAACTGAATAGCCATTAATTTGCACTGAAGTTCTCAAGCAACACATCAGTGGCTCAATCATATTTGAAATACATCACGTCGATCCACTCCTCAACGTGAACAGTATGACAGTGTATCCAGGATATTCTAGCATGCCCGACATCTCTGTCACGAAGTGGTTAACTTGTGTAGTGAAACGTGCATCAAGGTACAAAGGTTGCGAACGCTTTTCCACACTGTTGGCTACTCTGCGCACACAGCTAATCATGTCAAGATTGATCGAAACTGGAGCACAATGCATACTTTGTCTTAATAAAGAATTTCTGCAGCTCCTGGGGATCAGCACTGACGCTTGCTCCTTCTTGTAGCTGCTACGATTAATACAACCGCTTGAGAAGACAAAAACATGCAAGAAGCATTCCGGGACACCGCAACTTCTTATCTTGGTGATATCTAGAGATTCACGCAGACCCCATTCACTGCTGAGGGGGGGCTGATTTAAAATGATGCTTTGGCGACATATTCGATATGAATTATATCTAGCTATATTTCAGCGGTATCAGCTATAGAAAGATTGTAAAGCCGATGTCCTATACTACGATTAGATTGTTTGATTGGGATTCGTGAGCTACAAGTGCATCCATGCATTATTCATAATTCACTTCGTGGACGACAGGCTAATCCTTTGAGAAATGACTATGCTGAATATCTTATCCGGCAAACAAGACAACATGGCTGAAATGTAGTTTCTGTCTGGTTCATCACATAGCAGTATTCGCGTAGAGGGGAACTGCCACGATGCAGCGCGGACAGAAGGTGTGACAACTAAATGTGGCACGGATAGCAGGGGTGAATAGCAGAAGCCATGACATCGCATTCTGTCACATACAGAAGGGATGACATCATACTGTAGCATGGACAGAAGGAATGGCACCTCAACGTAGCACGGACAGAATGGATGACAACCACACGGTATCATGAACAAAAGAAACGACACCACACTGTATCACAGGCAGAAGTGATGACAGCCACACCCTAGCACAAGTATAATGGATGACCATGCTATAGCACGGAGGAAAAGGATGACACCACACTGTAGCACAAACATAAGGGTTGGCACCACACAGCAGCATGGACAGAAGGAATGATACGTCACTTTATCACTGGCAGAGTGGATGTCACCATGCTACAGGATAAACAAAAGGATGACATTACACAGTAGCACAGGCAGAAGGAAGGAATGGCAAGCACGCAAGGAATGGCAGCACATGGTAGCAGGGGCACTGTAGCATGAAAGAGGTTTTGTATGTACTGTTAAAGCGGTTGTTGAAGTCACTATAGAGCGGCTGTGTATGTTGGTGTTAGGCAGCTGCATATGTCCGTATTGAGCAGCTGCGTATGTTGGTATGGAACTCCTGTGCGTATCTAAATGGAGCAGCCGTGTATGTCGGAATGTAGTAGCCGTGTATGTTGGTATGCAGTAGCTGTGTATGTCGGTATGCAGTAGCCGTGTATGTCGGTATGCATTAACCGTGTATGTCGGAATGCAGTAGCCGTGTATGTCGGTATGCAGTAGCCGTGTGTGTCGGTATGCAGTAGCCGTGTGTGTCGGTATGCAGTAGCCATGTGTGTCGGTATGCAGTAGCCGTGTGTGTTGGTATGCAGTAATTGTGTATGTCGGTATGCTGTAGCCGTGTGTGTCGGTGTGCAGTAGCCGTGTGTGTCGGTATGCAGTAGCCGTGTGTGTCGGTATGCAGTAACCGTGTGTGTCGGTATGCAGTAGCCGTGTGTGTCGGTATGCAGTAGCCGGGTGTGTCGGTATGCAGTAACCGTATGTGTCGGTATGCAGTAATTGTGTATGTCGGTATGCAGTAGCGTGTGTGTCGGTATGCAGTAGCCGTGTGTGTCGGTATGCAGTAGCCGTGTGTGTCGGTATGCAGTAGCCGTGTGTGTCGGTGTGCAGTAGCCATGTATGTCGGTATGCAGTAGCTGTGTATGTCGGTATGCAGTAGCCATGTATGTCGGTATGCAGTAGCTGTGTATGTCGGTATGCAGTAGCTGTGTATGTTGGTATGCAGTAGCTGTGCATGTCGGTATGCAGTAGCCGTGTGTGTCGGTATGCAGTAGCCGTGTGTGTCGGTATGCAGTATCCATGTATGTCGGTATGCAGTAGTTGTGTATGTCGGTATGCAGTAGCCGTGTGTGTCGGTATACAGTAGCCGTATATGTCGGTATGCAGTAGCCGTGTGTCGGTATGCAGTAGTTGTGTATGTCGGTATGCAGTAGCCGTGTGTGTCGGTATGCAGTAGCCGTGTGTGTCGGTATGCAGTAGTTGTGTATGTCGGTATGCAGTAGCCGTGTGTGTCGGTATGCAGTAGCCGTGTGTGTCGGTATGCAGTAGCCGTGTGTCGGTATGCAGTAGCCGTGTGTGTCGGTATGCAGTAGCCATGTATGTCGGTATGCAGTAGTTGTGTATGTCGGTATGCAGTAGTTGTGTATGTCGGTATGCAGTATCCGTGTATGTCGGTATGCAGTAGTTGTGTATGTCGGTATGCAGTAGTTGTGTATGTCGGTATGCAGTAGCCGTGTATGTCGGTATGCAGTAGCCGTGTGTGTCGGTATGCAGTAGTTGTGTATGTCGGTATGCAGTATCCGCGTGTGTCGGTATGCAGTAGTTGTGTATGTTGGTATGCAGTAGCTGTGCATGTCGGTATGCAGTAGCCGTGTGTGTCGGTATGCAGTAGCCGTGTATGTTGGTATGCAGTAGCCGTGTATGTCGGTATGCGGCGGCGTGTGGTGGGCCACATCCGCGCAATTTCTGTCCGCCCATCAGCCGTGGTGCTGCTACTGAGGTCGTGGTGCGGGCGGCACCGCCACCGTACGGGCGTAGTCTTGATCATGACGTAACACAAAAGTCCGATGGGGAGCCGCCCTAGCCACTGTAGTAGAGGTGGGCCCTGAGCTGCAGCAGAAGGTGGACTCGGGACTGCAGCATTGTGGGCCCACAGCTGCAGTAGAAGTTGATTCGAGACTGCAGAAATGTGGACCCTGGTCTGCGGCGGAGGCGGGCCCGGGACTGCAGAGATGTGAGCCCTGGCTGCAGCAGAAGGTGGACTCGGGACTGCAGAATTGTGGGTTCATAGCTGCAGTAGAAGTGGATTCGAGACTGCACAAGTGTTGAACTTGGACTTCAGCAGAAGTGGACTTGGAACTGCAGAAATGTTGGTCAAAAACTGCAGCAGATGTGGGGCCGGGACAGCAGCAGAAATGGACTCTGTGCTCCAGCAAAGGTGGACTCGAGACTGTAGCAGTATGTGTCCAGGACTGCAGAAGATGTAGTCCCACGCCTGCTGGGCCTGGACAGCAGCAAAGGTGAATCAGGGTCTGCAGCAGATGTCGGTCTGGAATTACATCAGTGGTTGACTTGGGACTGCAGCAAATGTAAACCAGGCGGGCTTGGATGCCAGCCAAGCACCTTGGGATTGCAGTGGGTTTTAGCCCAAATGTTTAACCCCTGCAGTGCGAGTGGTGGTCAGTTTGAACCCAGAACGCTTTCACTTTGGAATGTGGCATGCCCTCAGTCAGGTTGTTTGCTCATTATTGTGTCATGTATTTCCGGCTCTCTGCAGGCTAAAATACGGGTCAATGTAAATCACAAATAGCTACGCCAGAGTTATTGTGCCCGTCGAAATCGTTTCTAATGTGACTGTGCTCCATTAATTCGACCATAGAATGCTCTATCCTTATGGACTTTATGTGGAACTTTGTTTTGCAACTTGAACTGCAAGAGTTGCGCACATAATTCCAGATATTTAACCATGATGGGATCGATGGTTTAGACCTTTAACTCGTCCCGTTTCGGGGGGTCTTCACCCCCCCCCCCGTCAGGGTTCTTCGCACATATTCAACGAACGGCGCGCGACAGCGCGCCAAAATTTCGAATACCTTTCCCACATCAATTTGGCGTACCATTTCAAAATTGTGAAGTCAGGTCATCTAGGGTCAACGAGTTAGTTAAGGTCAAGTGAGGTCACCTCCAAAAAAGTTCAACCAGCCGTCACGCTTTAACGGATACAGATATTTTAATGACAATTTCAGCGTATGCTTATCTTTAGGGATGCAACAAAACGTACAGGAATATTAGTTTTTTTTCCCCGTTTTTGAATACAGATAAATTTTGCATATTTGCCTATTACAGTTCAAATCGAAGGTTCTGGCCAAAGTAATCATTTTAGGGCAAGTTTAATTCTAACAACGTTTCTCGGTCTGCTCCACCCATTAGAAATGGAAAATTAAAGAAAACATGAAAACTTAAAGTTTTGAGAGAAACTTTGTTTTTATTTTTTGGGCGGCCGAAATACTTCATGGCCCTGGTCGGTTTCGCTGTCCGTTTCTGAACACTGTGAACAATACCCACGCCAACTGATCTCACTGCATGCGCGAACTGCCACATGTATCTTAAGTGACGTCATAAGCGATGTGAATAGCCATCATCGGATGGTATCTGACTCACATGATGCACTTCCTTAACATAATATGCACGACGCGTAGCGAAATATACGTCACCCGTAACGTAATATACACTCCCCATAACGTTATGTCTACGTCGCGCAACGTAACATACACTGTTCGTAAAGTAATATACACTTCCCGTGACATAACTATGCACTGGTTCTGTCTTTGTTTGCAAGGCGCTAGTTTTTCACTCGGCACAAATGAACCCAACGATGCGTCACGCCTCTAAGCTCACTGTCTCTCACTCACTCTGCACAGCCTGTGGTCGGCCTGCGAAGAGGGACGGACTGACATCCGCCGAGTTTACCGCTGACTTTTGATCCCGTGTCTCGCAAGTCTTTCAACAGCAAGATATACATTTTCTTAGAGGCGATGCCGAAATCGGAAGCAATGCACGTACGAATACCATCGAACAACGAAAAACTTAATGGTTTATGTGCGGGTACGTCAAGATTGTGACCTATGTTTGATTAAACGTTACAAAGCAGACATCAATGAAAAGCCCCTGATCTCTTGCGTGAGACGTCGAACATGATGATGGCGATTGAAAATAATTCAAGTTAATATATTAAAGTAGCGCAGTTGGCTACGGCGCTGGCCGGCACTCGTCTCCCCTGTCGCGGCAACAAAGGTTTCGAGTCGCTTTGCGCACTGGCATTTAGCCCCCGGCTAAGAGGGTCAGTTGGCACCTGGCCAGATAAGGCCGGGGACGAGCTACCGGGCGGCCGTGTCGGTGCATGGACGGCACGTTAACCCGTCCCGTCTCGGGGGGTCTTCAACCGCCCTCCCCCCTCACTCAGGTTTGTCGCGGATAGCGGACGAACGGCGCGCGGCAGCGCACCCAAATTTGGCATACCTTTTCCCACGTCAATTTGACATGCTGATTCAAAATTTTTATGGCAGATCATCTAGGGTCAACGAGTTAGTCAAGATCAAGTGAAGTCACCTCCAAAAAAGTTCAACCAGTCGTCACGCTTTAACGGATAGAGATATTTTAATAAAACTTTTAGCGTTTGCTCATCTTTGCGGATGCAACAAAACGTATGAGTTGAATTTGTCATGCTTTTTCGTTTTTGACCACATATAAATTTTGCGTATTTGCAAAATGTCAGTTCAAATACAGGATTCTGGCTAAAGTAAGCATTTTTTGTTGGGGCAAGTTGACTTCCAACAACGTTACTCGGTCTGCTCTACCAATTGGAAGAGGAAAATTAAAGAAAGCTTGAAAACTCAAAATTTGGGATTTTGAAGAGAAAAAAAAATTTACTTTTGGATGCCAAAAGAATTACAGTCCTGGTCGATTGTGCTGTCCTTTTTTAATTCCAAATAAATTTTGTTTTTTCATATATCCCAAAATGAACTCCCCAGAGTCAGAAACATAATGTAAATCGTGAAAAGTCGTGAAAATCGAGCCCCCTGTTGACGTTACTTTTGAGGGAAATTTTTTTCGAGGTTGGACCCGGGCCCTACTCGTCGAGCGCTTTCCGATGACACCGCTTTTGTTTTCATGCGATGCTTAGTTTGATTTTAGACGGGGTCTTCAACCGCTCCCCCCCAGACGGGGTGTGAGGATTTGACCGGAAAGACGGCGCTTGTAAAACGTTCGGTCAAAATTCTTCCGTTCAACTGGATTGCATGGATCGGGTGGTGGGGTAGGATTCACGTAACAAGATCGGCTTAGCAATAGGACCATTTTTTCAAAGCAATCCCAGCAAGAACTCAGACTAAATGTACATTAAAACAGAAAAAGGTCCAATCAGTTGTGGAGAGCACAATTTGTATTATAACACACATAGCCTGGTGTTGGGTACTTGTAAATGGTCACTTTTCTTGGACTAAACGTCATAAAGCAGACACCAACCGAAATCCATTGATCTCATCATGCGTTAGTTGTCGAAAATCAACAAATCAATGAGATCTATGAGATCCAAGCGAGTTCAGGAAAAACATCAATATATTTGGGATACTGCGTCCAAGCTTGGTCTCCTAGTTATAACAAAGATGGTTGGCTTTTAGAGAGAGTACAAAAGATGGCTACAAAAATTGTTAATGGCATGAGCAACCTGGCATATGAGGGAAGATTGAAGAAATTGAATATGTTTTCACTCAGAAATAGAAGGCTGAGAGAAAATCTCATTGAGGTTTTAAAGTTTGTCCATGGTCTGGAGAAGGGGAATGTTTGAATTGTACAGAAATGATGCAATTAGAGGTCATCAATTCAAAGTTATACTTGACCACAGCAGGACAAGGTTAACGCTGTGCAACGGACACTTCAACGTGGCTCAGACAACATAAATAAATATGGCCAAGAATGGGCAATGACCTTCAACACTTCGAAAACAATTCAACAAACATTTTTGCACAACCGTCAGCACAGCCCGCCAGCACTAACATTTGGAGGCGATAGAATACCGATACATGACATACATATCCATATCGGACGTACCCTGTCTCACGATCTTCACTTTCACGAACACATAAACAAAATTTGCAACAAAAAAATTAACAGAGCACTTGGTCTACTGTATCCTATTGCAAAATATATACCCAGACCGAGTCTAGATCATATATACACCACATACATTAGACCTAACTTTAACTGTTGTGATGCTATGCACGATGGACAAATTACGATCCAAGATGCAACACGACTAGAGACTTTGCAAGCCAGGGCAGGGCGGCTAGTAACCGCGATCATCGACGGACTCTTTAGATCATCTACGCACAAAATTTGTCTCGACCTAGGATGTACCTCACTATACACCAGACTACGCATACACAAGCTGATACTTATCATAAATTAAGCAACTCAGAACAGAACACACCAAACTATATCAGTACTATCATACCTCAAACACGTGTACACGAAATAGGCAGGGAACTATTTAACGCCAGCTATCACACAGTAGTTGCAAACTATGCATCATCCTTTTAAAAAATCGTTGTTCCCAGCTACTGGACGTCTTTGGAACAGCCTAAACGAGAACACACGCTGTCTTCCCCACATTTCCTAAAAAAGCGACTATGCAGCAGTCCGGTGTGCCCAGTCCACAAAAATTCTACACTTTTGGATCAAAGAATAGGCAACTCCCTTCATACCAGATTTCGGGTTGATATGTCTCATCTAAACTCCCATTTATTTCCAATCCAAAAATGTGCATCTCCAGAATGTTCTTGCGGTTGCCAAAACGAAAATGTCAGGCACCTAATTCTAGATTGCCCAAATCACATTGACCCTCGAAATAAACTATTCAACAACATTCCACATCTTTCCAAGAATTTTCCGGAATTCCAGCCACTAACCAAGCTTCGTATCCTGCTACATGGGGTCGGATTGAGCGGACAGTTGGGTGGTGGCTTGCCATTTTCACAACTTATTATTCGAAACTCATAGATTTGACATGAACTAAAATTGCTAACCAGTTAGTTGGCCTAAAGATGCACTAAATTGAGGTCGCGAGCCATGCTGGATTGGGCGATGGCTTCATGGGTGATCTGTGTCGTCGGCGGTTATGGATATATCAGAAAATACCAGATTGAGAAAAGTGTGCTAACGTTGAAATTTGGCTACAATGTCAATCCACCACTTCAGGTAGGTGCCGTGATTTAAGGACCTAGTGCTGCTGCATCACTCTGAGAAAATGTCCAATAGAACTGTAAAATGATTGCAATAAACGTTGTGATGATGATTATGATGATGATGAACAGGGGAAGAGAGGCGGTTCAGCTTAACCCATCCAGCTTGCATTGGAAACTGAGAAAAGCATACTGTCAGCTGCGTGATGCAGGCCAATCGTTGGGGCGGGGATAGCCGAGTGGTTAAGGTGTCGGGCTATGGGTACCAAAGGTCCCGGGTTCGACTCTAGCGCCACTCAGGACATTTCCCAATCCCGCGGCCCACCGGCGAAACAGTGTGGGCGGCGCCATTAGCCGTGAATGTGCATAAAGCTTGTCGTGAACCAACCAATAAACAATAAAACAGGTCAATCGTTCAACTTCTTGAGCTAATTGACCTTTTTTTCACGTCTTTCATTGACCATCAATATCAGGTCAAATTGGTCAACGCCGTTGCATTCACAGTCGTGTCGTGTCGCAGTAGAGTTGTAGCTCAGTAAAGTGGATCGCAGTAAAGTCGTGTCGCTATACCGTTCGCGACAGTACAGTTTTATCGCAGTAAATATGTGTTGCAGCAAAGCTATGTCACCACATGGTTATACCGCAGTGCAACTGTTGTAGTAAGGTTATGTCGCAGTATAGTCATTGAAATTGTGTCGCATTAAAGTTGTGTCGCAGCACAGTTGTATCGCAGCAAAGGTGTATCGTAGTAAAGTTGTGTCGTGGTAAAGTTGCGTCATATAAAATGTATATGGCAGTACACATGCGTCACAGCAAAGCTGTGTTGCGGTAAAGTATGTCGCTTGAAATTTTTGTCGCAGCAAAGTTATGGTGCAGCAAAGTTATGTCGTAGTAAAACTGTGTCGCACCAAAGCTGTGCTTTGGTAAAGTTGCGTAGCAGTAAAGTTGCGTCGCAGTCGTGTCGACACAGCAGTGTCGCTCACAGCTACTGTAGTCACAGTCCTGTTGTGGCATAGGCCGGCTGACAGCTGTTGGACCGGCGGCGGCACGCTGCCTCACAGCAACACACCATCTTCTTTCAACAGAAAATGCGCGTACTTCATAGAACCATGGTGGTCAAAGAGGTGGTAAAAATCAAATAGAAAAGACCCGATATGATCCTGAGCGAAGGGATTAGGACTTGAAAAACTACAACAAAGCCTGCCCGATGCTTCAACAGCGTAGCCGTCGTGCCAAACATGGCCGCACAGCTGAGATGCACCTGTGTCGTGCATGCACGTGAGAGTAGACTCCCTTGGGGCTTGCGCCAGCTCGTAATAACTACTCGAGCAGGTGCGTTGCAACAATCGGCTTGGCCCGACACTAACGACCGCCGCCACCCGACCGCGATTGTGTGCGGGAATGTTCATTCATGCATTGCAGCGAGGACTACCGAAGTGGTGCAGCTTTTTATCCGCTGAAGACGGCGCTCTCAGAATATTTACCGGGATCACTTCACAGATCATGTTCCGTGTTGAATTGTTTTGCTGTGTAGGCCTTGACCCGTCACGCATCGTGCGGGTTCAATTTAATATGCATTTAGCCGGAAGCACGGCGTGTTGTCGATATCTCGACACGACCACCCGCGTGGTGCGGACCCGTCCTTATCGGGCCAATGGCGGCAACAGGACAGATGTACGTCAAGCACAACAATGACAGGTGTACTTACACAAATGCCTGTCAGCACATGCACGTAAGCGCAGATGTACTTACACAAATGCACGTAAGCACATACACGTAAGCGCAGATGTACTTGCGCAAATGAATGTCAGCACACATGCGTCAGCGCAGATGTACTTACACAAATGCATGTCAGCACATACACGTAAGCACAGATGTACGTGTGGAAATTGTACGTAAGCGCAGGTGTACTTACGGCAAATGTACCTCGGTGCAAATGTACGTGAGCCCAAATGTACGTGAGCCCAAATGTACGTGAGCATAAATGTGCGTAAACCTCGCATTTTATGGACAAGTCTTGCCTTTATGAATCATACCGCGACACCACACAATTATGACTATCGTTTCTAATCATGCACGAGACAGTTGATCTTCTGTCTAAGTTTTCGATAACTTAAACTGAAAAATATACAAGCAAAGGTAATCTTCATGACTTGTCAATCGTTGGTATTAACGTAATTGCAACGAAAGAAGTGCAGCATGTTGATAGTGCGTAGAAGCTTTGCATAATAGCTGATGTAAGATGAACGGTAGAAATACACGTGGCCCCACCGTAATAAGTAGCACCGTAACAGCAATAAGTACTGAAAAGGGACCCCCAATTAGTGCCACCTTAGATTCATTTTTGAAAGGAGGCTCTAACTTTGAAAAAAAGTAAGTTTCATTGTGAGAAGATGCAAGGAAAGGCTTCGTGGCCTGAGGGAAAATATCCAAGAAGACAAGGAGGCCGCAGGAAACGATATAATGACACCAATATTTCAGGGGAGACCTTCATTTGAACGAAGAGACACCAGGACCAAAAAGGAGGCCCTCAAGGCTGTAAGGAGTCTAAGGAAATGAGACGTTCTCTAAGACAATAGGTGCACGACGCGCCTAATTGGAAAGAGGAGATCCACGAACGAATGATGAGGCCGCAAAGACGGGTAAGGAGGCCAACCCCCTTGTAGTTAGAGGGCGCCCCTAAAATGACACAACAAATATGGCGACAAGGATACGACGTGACGCGACTTGACTTGGTAGCTGCATCCTCCCCTGATCCCCGCCTCTGGCGACACCTCTGTCGCCCATCAGGCCGCCTTGCTCGGGATCTTAAGTAGAAAAATGGAGATGCAGATACCAATTTGTTTTGTAGGACACGCATGCTCCAGTGAATATGGAGACCGATACTTCAGGAGTTCAGATGTTATGTAAAGATCAAGAGCTGACCATTTGATTCCCTGATTCACAGGAGAACCCTTTAGCACTCGCACGTCCAGCGGTCCGCGTCAACTTCGCATGTCTGGGGGGGGGGGGCAGATGTCTGTCCCCATAAGATCTCTGGTACTATGCTAGCTAGCGACAAACGGAAAACGGCGATGGATAGCTGGTGACGGGGTCTTTGGAAAGTGCTTCAGTCATGTTTTCGCACAGGTCAACATTCAGGTTACTGAGCCATCATAAGTCAAATTCGACCAGATCAGGTGAGACTCAAATATTGACACATATCTCAGAACTTGTAGCAGATAGAAACAAACGGTGAACGCTATTCGACAGTCCTTGACATGCGCTACCGACAATAGGTGGTGCAATTTAAAGTCAGGTCAACCGAGCGCAAATGTGTGAACCAGGAAACATTTGTACATTTAACCATAGCCCTATAATGGGGAAGCCATTGCCGCGACTTGACCTGAGGTCAATGCTACGAAAAACCCGATATACATATTATGGTCCCTGATGAGATTATGACATGTTATAAGTTTGAAATTAATCGCCCAATTATTGTGGAAGGTATGCCACCTAGAACTCCGAGTGTAGTTGGGTCACCTTGCCTGACCTGGTGACCTGACCTGAGATGACCCAGGGTCAAAGATGTATGAGGATATGCGGAAAAGACGAATGAACAGGTATGAGTGGTTTTGCCTTGCTAACCCGATTAGTTTGGCGACAATTGAGGAAAAACCGGAGGGGGCAGATATCTGCCCCGGACGAGCGCGTGTTAAGCCTTGTAGGCCCAGTATTCGAAAATCGCCAACTCTCCTGGTTAAAAAAAAATGTTCGCGCCGCCCTTACCACCAGTGACTATCGTCAATTCTACCTCATTCTGCTAAGTATGAGTGCCAACCTAAACCTCCGCCAAATCTGGGTTTCTGAGTCTGAGCTTTCTTACCTTCCTGTGAACTTCTCTCAAGCACACAAATATGATCGGGAAACGTACTGATGGCTCAATTATCAACCGCTTTTCATTTAGTATCATCTTGTTGTGCACTATGTGCAGGCTTCGTTTCCAATGAAGGCTACTTTTGCTTACGTATTTGTAGGCTTGTTTTCAAGAAATTTCAGTTAAAAATGGCAATGTTTAGTTTCAAAATTACCCATTTAATTTTCCATATCGCAGCAAGACTCATTTTTCGCAACTGGTGTTTCTTTTGCGAATTTGGTCGGCAAAAGGAGCTAGAAAAAAAGTATGTGAAGTGAAATGATTTATTTTCCATTGTCTGTTTTTATCCATTGTGAATTTGATTGGGGCACCTCTACTATGCGAACAGATGGAACAATCTTGTCCATAAGAACCTTCAATCAGCTCATGGACATTCCGCTCGGTGTTTATATCACCCACATGCACAGGGTGCTGCGTTTACTGGTGGACCAAAATATGATGGGGTAAGTAACATGTGTAGCACATCGTGTGTGCATCTGTGTGTGCGTGTGTGTGCGTGTGTGTGTGTGTGTGTGTGTGTGTGTGTGTGTGTGTGTGTGTGTGTGTGTGTGTGTGTGTGTGTGTGTGTGTGTGTGTGTGTGTGTGTGTGTGTGTGTGTGTACTCATTGTATGTGATGGCGATGCTGGCTGCTTGCCTCCCGGTGGCAGAGCTGCCTTTAACCGGTGATGCGCTTCTGTACACAAAGCACCGATCTGGCTATAACATTATCCTGTTCACATTATTGGTGTTGTCAGGTGCTGTGACCACCAGCACGCGGCAGTTGATAACCCAGCTGCTGTCGGCGCCCTTCGTGGTCGACAGTCGGCCGGTCGTCTACAGCCTAAACCTGAGCGAAATTACAGTCCCATCGCTCAGCTGATCGCTGCGACAGACAGAGGCGGCTAGTTGAGCCCCGGGCGCGGCCAGCCCTTCACTCACCATATAACCATCTAAATGGGCACCTCGGACTGTAATTTGTAGCCGCGTGAAAACAAACATGGCTAGCTGTGGTTGCCAAAATGGTCCGCCCTCTTCACTTTCATCGGCCTACAGGGAGTGTTCCCTGTGGATTGGCATCCAGGAGTGAATTGAGAACGCCGTTGGGTGATTGGGTGAGTGTGCTTGGGAAAAGTAAGTTGAATTTAGTTTTATAATATTAGCGTCATGACTAGAAACGGTCCTGGAACCTGAATAGCGACCAGACATTAACATGCGCACGTCTGGTGGTCCGCGCCAACTTCGCCGGTTCGGGAGAGGCAGATGTCAGCCCCCTAAGATCTCCAGAACTATGCTAGCTAGCGATAAACAGATACCAGAGTTGGATAGCTGATGACAAGCTCTATTGAAAGTATTTCTGTCATTTTTTTCGCTCACGTCAATACTTAGCCTACTGGGCCATCATAGGTCAAATTCGACCACATCGGTTGGGTCTCTCGGATATTGACATATATATCAGGACCTGCAACAGATAGAAACAAACGACGAAAGCTATTCAGCTCAGCTCTTGAAACGTGCTATCGACAGTTCGTTGTGTGATTTAAGGTCAAGTCAGCAGATAGGTCCCCAGAGGCCACCGAACTTGAGAAACAAACGGTGAACACTATTCGACAGTCCTTGAAATGCGCTACCGACAATAGGTGGTGTAATTTAAGGTCAGGTCAGCCGAAACTCAGTTCAAGCTCATGTAGTCATGACCTCAGGTCAAGTTCATGTAGTCGCCTTGGGAGGTCATGTAATGTATCAATCGACACGCCTTGGCGATACAATCACAATGACGGTAATTTCAGCCTTCTAGTCCAATGCAGAGCGATATAATGCGCAGAAGTGTGTAGTGATTTCAAATGACCTCAAAGACCTTGGTGAGGTCACTGAGCAAAAATGTCAGCGGTAACATTGAGCATGTCTTCCATCTACATGCCGCAACCGTTGTGAGATCATTCCGAGCGCAAATGTATGAACCAGGAAACATTTGTACATTTTACCATAGCCCTATAATGGGGAAGCCATGGCCGCGACCTGACCTAAGTTCAATGCTACGAGAAAAAAAAACGATATGCATATTATGGTCCCTGATGGGATCATTACGTGTTATGAGTTTGAAATCAATCGCCTAATTATTGTTGAAGTTATGTCACCTGGAACTCCGAGTGTAGTTGGGTCACTTCGCCTGACCTGGTGACCTGACCTGAGAAGACCCAGGATTAAAATGTATGAGGATATGCGGAAAAGACCAATAAACAGCTATGCGAGGTTTGGCCTGGCTAACCCGATTAATTTGGCGGCAAATGAGGAAAAACCGGAGGGGGCAGATATCTGCCCCGGACGTGCGCCAAAAAAAACAAGCACTTATTAGTGAACATAGAAATATATGACTTACACTGAATATATATATATATATATATATATATATATATATATATATATATATATATATATATATATATAATAGGACTTATTAGTGGCATAGTTTTATTTTTTTCTCAGAAATTGGGGCAGGTAGGTCCCATCCAAATATGTTTGCTTCCTCCTACCCCCTGATGAAAGCCCTAGATACGTGGGCATATCCAGTGCTAGTGTGAGCTGTGTTTGCTTTCTATGACCAGTTCTACGTCTGGCGAGGATTACTTCTTTTTGACAGTGCGACTGACACCACATGCTCAGTGTGCCAAAGTTTCACTTGTTGTAATTGTGGTTTGCGTCTGATGAGTGAAGTTACATTGTGCTCATGCGCTCTGGCAACCCAAACGAATATGGTGGCGTAGGACAGCTTTGACAGCTGGGTGGCTTTGCAGTCGCCTCTCGAATATCCCATGTTGGATACTGGCACCTGGACAGGGTGCGTATCGCCATCCAGGAACGGGCGTCGCACTGGATGGTGAGGAGGCCGGCAGCATCCTCGCAGAGGCCCCACACCTGCATGTTGCCCGGTGACAAGGTGGATACCTGCGGCCCTGTCGCAGCTCTGCGTCCGCCTGTCGGTCCCGGTGGAGGACGCGCTTCACCGAACTGGTCGGACCGCGGGCGGCGACCGAACTGAATCACAGTGCGGAGATGCCGGCACCGTCGAACACTGCCTCTGCGTATGACCGGTGTACGTGCAGGCCAGTCAGGGGCTGTGAATAGTGTGGGGGAGATAAACCTCAGCCTAGTCTATAGACTGGAAGATAGCGCAGAGACGGTCATCGAATGCCTGCAGCGAGTGAGCTAGGACGATCCATCAGAGGATCCATCGGAGGATCTATCGCCATCAGTTCTGAACACAGGATCATCAAGTGGATCCAAAGGGGACTAAGACTAAGACCTTCACATTAGGATTTCAGTGTGAGCCAATTTATGCAAACGAGACGCTTTTGATTGATTCAAGGCACGGTCATCAGCGATTTCAGTCCGTTCATCGCCATGTAATTGCAACAAAATTAGCCACGCTCGATGAAATGATGCGCTGCATATCAATGTAGAATGAATTGCCAATGTGGGTAGAGATAACAATCTTCTAAATGTCAATCTTCACCGATCGTATCTGCTCAAATGTCCACCACTTTTTATATGCGATTAGCAAGATTTTCGCTAAACGGACATCTACTCAGCCGATGGTCAGCTGGCGCATTGTCACCCTGTTTAACTGGGCCAAACTATAATATTATCTCACCTGACAACAAACTGGTCGCATAGGAACTTAGTATTCAGTAAATTGAGTGAGGAATTAAGAAGAAATAGTTAACAAAAATGTAGTGAGCTAATGAATAGAAGTCGACGAATGTCGAGAGAAAGAAGCAGTCAGCCGACCAAGTATACACCTGCCTCTTATGTTCCCTTGATATTGCCAATGCCAAATTGTATAAACCCACCCTGCTATGTAAGTCCTAATAAGGTGCCTTCAGCACAAGGTTACACAGAATAGCACAGTTCAGTTAGAAGTCCTTGTGATAAACAATTTAACCCCAATTGCAGCTCCCCTGATAGGTAACATAGGCAGTTCTGGCATAGCATAGGCAGCCTGAGGGGGCAGCTCTTCTGGTACGTAGTATGACGCTGGCGGCGGCTGCCCTGACAGGCAGTATAGCAGAGTGCACAGCTCTGACTCTGTGAGCAGTGTAATGCAGCGGCGGCACGCTGGTCCATATGTGGAGCGCGTTCACCCGGACCTTAGCCGCCGGTCCGTACAGCCAATACCGGAGCGGCATTTTTGCCAGCCCCTTTCTGAATGAAATGTAACGTTACCATACATAGGGAGCGCATACGTTGCGATCTGGAAAAGTACTGTAGATACTTAACGCTGCACGCATCCTGAGGAAGCGCTGGAAAATGTTCCGAAACTGCAGCGCTGCCAATGCACCCCATTAACATAGGACGGGCGGAAAACCTTGCCACAGTCAAGGTCATACAGGCTGTGCGGCTTCCTGGCCCGCTCAATGAATGGATGTCTATCACAGTATTGAATGGCTAAGCATGCTAACTCACCAGTGTTTCCAGTGAATGGGATGCTTTGACATTCGACGTTCGAGGTTTAGACAGTAGGAACATTCTGCAGAATAAACCAGAAGAGTAAGTGCCTTGTTATAAAAACATCTTCGATCAATTTTGCGCAATGTCGATCCAGCTGCCAACCGGCACTCTCAGACGGGAGTGCAAATGAAAAGTGAGTATTGCTACTAGAATGCTGAACTGGGTCCTATCAGAACCATGAAGCCCAATGCAGGCCGACGGCTTACAAAGTGGTGGCATAAGCACGTCCAGTTTGCTACACATAGGGAGCTTGTCACCTGCCTACTACCAGTGTCGAGCCCGGGACATTTGGTACCCAGAGCCCAACACCTCAACCACTCGGCCACCCCCACCCCTGCCTACCAGAAATTCAGTATATAGCTTGACTTGCCACGTACGCATATTTGTGTATGGCCAACTTATCACTTTTGAATCAGTGTGAGTGCCCAACTTGTGCATAAAATACATTAGGGCGCAAGGGTCCCATGCCACAACCCAAAATTAATCGGACCCGGACGAATACTGGACAGCTCAAGGCACCAAAACAGAAAGTAGATCCACCTCGTATGATATCTTGATCCTCCTTGGATGCTGAAAGCCCCACAAATTTGTGCGAATTTCGGACTTCGTTCCCAAATAATTCAGGATTTTCACATATTAACCAAAGGGATGTCATTTCCACTTTCGTGATCACCAATTGCATGGCCCCGTCCCCAGTACTTTTAATCAAAGCTCCACTCGCGGTTGTACTGCAATGGGGACAGCAAAATGTTCTTTAGTTTCTACAAACTGAGTACAGGTTCTAGCACAATTGGTCCACTGGAAGTAAATGGGATTATATTGGTTGAGGATGGTTGAGGAGCTGAGCAAGCAGTTTAAATCAGTGTTTACATTAGAACATATGACTAATCTGCCAAACGTGCACCACAGTTCAGTGACATGTGATCGGATAAACGATGTTGATTTAATTGATAGTGATGTTGTTTTCAATCATATCAGGAAAATAAAGCCAAACAAAGCAGCATGACCTGATGAAATGTATGCTAGGTATTGCGGGAAGCTGAAATGGAACTGAAATTTCCACTTAGTGTAATATTTTGTAAATCAGATTCACAAAATGAAATTCCAACAGATTGGGAAAGGGCAAATGTAGTTCCTATTTTCAAGAAAGGAAAAAGAGGGAATGTTGAAAACTATAGGCCAGTAAGCTTCACATCCCTAGTCTGTTAGGTACTGGAATCGATTATCAAGGATAGAATAGTTAGTCATCTGGAAGGAAACAGATTGACACAAGATACTGAACATGGGGTTAGAAAAGGGCGATCTTGTCTCACAAATCTCTTGGACTCCTTCTTGAACTTCGCTACAGAACAATTAGATCAGGGAAATCGGTTTGATATAGCATATCTTGACTTTAGTAAGGCTTGACTTTAGTGATAAGGTACCACATAAACCGTCAATGATGCATCTTCAGGTCCATGGTATTGCAGGTATCATAGTAAAATGGATAAAGTTGTGGATTTCAGATAGACAGCAGTGGTGTTAAATGGTGCAAAATCATCATGGCAAAATGTTCTTAGTGGAGTCCCCCAGGGGTCAGTATTGGGGCCACTACTCTTCATTATACTTGTAAGTAGCATTGAAAGTGGTTTAAGCAGTAAGGTTTTTTAATTTGTGGATGATTTGAAGGTCTTTAGGGCAATAACAGGTCAAGATGAGCATATCTCGCTGCAAAAAGACTTAGACGAACTTGTGAAGTGGTTCGAAGAATGGCAAATTACATTTATTTTGATAAGTGCAAAATCATGTATGTAGGTATGGAGCATAGGAAGGCTCCATACTTGATGGGTGGCCAAGTACTATCGGTGACTCAACAGGAGAAGGACTTAGGTATTATTTTAAACAGGAAATTGGGGGCATCAGAATACACCAAGGAAGCCAGGAAGAAGGAACTGAGAATGCTTGGGGCAATAAATAGGAATGTGCTATACAGAAGTGAGGAACTCACCAGGAAGCTTTATCGTGCATAAGTCTAGATGTCTTTATGTCTTTACTACCATATCTTTCTATGAAGCATGCTGCATACACTTACAACATATTGTGGTTCAATAGGTGCAAGGGTAAGAATGTTGTTAGAAACAACTATCACAGGCTTCTTTTGAGTTCCATATGTTAGTGTAAAGCAGGGTTTTCTAGTCTCTGCTTAAGGTATGTGAGTAAATTTAACATTTAGGTAGATGAGAGCAATAAAACATGAACAAGTATGTGAATATGTGCTCAAGTCTGTGTAGATGTGTAGGTGTGTATACGTGTGCGATATATAGGAATAACACCTTTTGTGTGAATCAGATAATATTCGATTGCATATTTTCAGACTGTGTTGCCATCGATTGCCGCAAGAAGCAACGATGCACACCAGGTGCATACCAGCTGAGAAGTTAATTAAATTGGCTTGTTGCTTCGACGAAGCATGGTTGATAAGTTACACCTGCGTTTGCTCGTAGATGTGTTTCTGAAGATCTGTTTGCAACTCCATTTTGTGTCGAAAAAATTGTGCCTTGAAGTGTTCTATTCCGGTCACACATTATTTTTGATCGTGGTTCTCTCATATAATAATATTTAACGATGTGTCAAATTTGGCTCAAGCTGGATTAGTGCAAGGAAATACAACTGATAGTGGCTGGATAATTTGTAGCTGGTTGTATACTATCATACTGCTACAGGACCTTACATTTAACTGTGCATTGGGAACTGTTAGGTGGTTCTGGACTTATCAATTAATTATACTGCCTTTTACTGCCCAATTTTATATACAATCCTGAACTAGAAGTCTTGAAACGAGAAGAACATGTACAAGATCTGGTCCACAAACCATGAAATGAGCATGCATGTGATGACTGAGATAGCTTAAATCCCACCCCGAATACATGCGGTTACTAGCTTGAGAAGGCCTGTACGCCCGTATTACTTGCTTGCTGGCGTAGAGGAAATATGTCGGAAATTTCACTGCAATTGTGGTCACAGCTTACAACATTGGATTCGTATAATACGCGGTTTCAGTAATAATCATCGGAGGGGGTTCAATTCCTCGAAGACATGCCTTGGGTAAAAAACTCGTTTGGTGGGGAGGGGCCAAGGGAGTGGTGCACTGGATCACATTGCAGTGCGGTCTTTTCTTCTCCCAGAGATCCTAAGATGTAAAAATTTTCTTCTTCATTTCCGAAAGCCATGTCTGTAAAGGAACAGCTAGGAGGCGAAACTGATGCAGTGTGCCCAAGAGGTGGATTTTACTACCTCGCAGAATCCTTGTTTTCATCGAGACAATTGAAGTATTCAGGCAATGCCAATGTAGCGAGTTTTTTTTACGCCTTTCACCCTCGAGCGTTTGTTGTATTGATGCTTCTATAAGTCTCTTCGCTTTAAGCAGAACTCGTGGCATAAACCCTGACATAAACCCACCTGGTCGTACAGCTCTATTTAAACAGCACCATTTTAGATCCAGTATGAAATAACATTAATTTTCTCACACCAATATCGTTCATAAAGACATAAAAACATAAATACATAAAAGATTAGTGCAACTATGAGCCACAAATTGGTTGCACTCTGTACACTGAACCAGTAGCCCACCAAATCTGTCAATCAGCCCTCCCTGTAATACTGAAAAACAAGCCCTCTATTCTTATAATGATTGTCTATGCTGTTTTTAAAGATGCTCAATGTGCCGCTACTGACAATGTTTTCTGGCAACTGGTTCCAGTGTTCTACTACCCTCTTGGTGAAGAAAGTCTGCCTTAACCTTGTTCTGCTGTGGTTAACTTTAATTTTGAATTTATGACCTCTAATTGTATCATTTCTGTTTTATTCAAACATTTCCCAAAGATATCCCCTCTCCAGACCATCGACAAATTTAAAGACCTCGATGAGATCTCCTCTCAGCCTTCTATATCTAAGTGAAAATATATTATATTTCTTCAATCTTTCCTCATATGCCAGGTTGCTTATGCCATTAACCATTTTTGTAGCCCTCTTTTGTGCTCTCTCTAAAAGCCAACAATCTTTTTCATAGCTAGGAGACCAAGCTTGGATGCAGTATTCCAAATGTGGCCTGACATATTCACAGTAAAGCTTCCTGACGACTTCCTCACTTCTGTATGATACATTCCTATTTATTGCCCCGAGAATTCTCAGTGCCTTCTTCCTGGCTTCCTTGGTCTGTTCTGATGCCCCCAATTTTGTGTTTAGAATAACACCTAAATCCTTATCCTGTTGAGTCACTGATAGCACTTGGCCACCCATCAAGTATGGAGCCTTCATATGCTGCTTACCTACATGCATGATTTTGCACTTATCAAAATTAAACTTCATTTGCCATTCTTCGGACCACTTCACAAGTTCGTCTATGTCTTTTTGCAGCGAGATATGCTCATCTTGACCTGTTATTGCTCTAAGGATCTTTAAATCATCCGCAAATTTCAAAACTTTACTGCTTAGGCCACTTTCAATGTTATTTACAAATATAATGAACAATAGTGGCCCCAGTACTGACCCCTGGGGGACTCCACTAAGAACATTTTGTCATGATGACTTTGTACCATTTAGCATCACTCTTTGCTGTCTATCTGAAAGCCACAACTCTATCCATTTTAAGATGCTACCTGCAATACCAAGGGCCTGAAGTTGTATCATTAACCATTTATGGGGTACCATGTCAAAGGTCTTACTAAAGTCAAAATATGCTACATCGACCTGACTTCCCTGATCAAATTGTTCTGTGGCGAAGTTCAAAAAGTCCAAGAGATTTGTGAGACATGACCGTCCCTTCCTAAACCCATGTTGAATATCTTGAATCAATCTGTTTCCTTCCAGATAACTAACTATTCTATCCTTGATGATTGATTTGAATACCTTGCAGACTATGGATGTGAGACTTACTGGCCTATAGTTTTCAACTTTCCCTCTTTCTCCTTTCTTGTAAATAGGAACTACATTTGCCCTTTTCCAATCGGTTGAAATTTCATTTTGTGAATCAGATCTACAAAATATTATACTCAGTGGCAATGCTAGTTCCTTTTCAGCTTCCCACAATACCCTGGCATAAATTTCGTCAGGTCCTGCTGCCTTGTTTGGCTTTATTTTCCTGATATGATTGAAAACAATATCACTATCAATGAAGTCAACATCATTTATCCGATCACATATCACTGAACTATGGTGTACGGTCGGCAGATTGGTCATATCTTGAAATGTAAACACTGATTTAAACTGCGTGTTCAGCTCCTCAACCATCTCACTATCCTCACTCATTATAGTCCCGTTTACTTCCAGTGGACCAATTGTGCTAGAAACTTTACTCAGCTTGTAGAAACTAACGAACTTTTTACTGTCCCCACTTCTAGCTAAATCCAGTTCTTTTGCTCGCTTGGCTGCTCTGGCTTTTTTTTATTCACAGTGTCTCTAGCTTTTCGATACGCCTTTAGATTAACGACATTTGGGGGCTTCTTTAAAGACTCTAAATGCATTTATCGTAGCCTTAATTGCTTTTATCAAGTCTGGTGTAAGCCATGCTGGCTTTCCTACCCTTCTTTTGCGTCTTGGCTTTTGGGGGACATGTCTAATCTGAATTTCCTTCAGGTAAGATTCTGTCTCTTCCCTCATTTCACAGGCATTTAAACTGGATAATTCTTCTTCCCATCTTATGACACTTAAAGCCGCTCTCATGCAGTCAAAGTCTGTTCTGTTGAAATTTGGAACCTTTACCAAATTATCCTTACTAATTTCCCCTACATGTGGCTTGAATCTAACTATGTTATGGTCACTTCTTCGCAGAGTTTCTCCTACAGTCAAGTCTTGAACCAAGTCACTTAATTCCGATAATACAAGGTCCAAGAATGAGCCATGCCTGGTAGGTTCCGATACAAACTGGTGTAAGAACAGGTCCTCTTCAAGGCATTTCCTCAACATTTTGCATGATGGGGAGCCAACACCATGATTTTCAGAACATTTTAGATTAAAGTCACCAAGAATAAGGCACTTCCTTTTAAAGTTTCTACTGATTTCCTCACAAATCACCTTATCAAGCTCCAGTTGCTGAGAATGTGGCAGGGTTCCTGATCGGTAGAAAGCTCCTATCCACAGAGTATTGCTGTTGCCTTTTCCCACAGTGACATCAAGCCAAATGGACTCCACAGACACATTTTTATCCCCACCTGCTACTTTTTGAAAACTGAATAAGCTATTCACATAGAGCATTACACCACCCCCTTTCATTGTTGGACCCCTATTGCACGAAAACATATTGTATCCCTGGATCTCATAGTCCTGCAAGTTATCTCCAAAATACCCTTCACTGACCCATGCCTCCGTAATGCAAACAAAATCTGGTTCCTTCTCAGCAACATAACACTTGAACTCATCAGATTTGGACAGGATACTCTGAGCATTGAACATCATACACTTAACAAATGCTCCATAACCACCTTTGGCTTTTTCACACGGAGGAGTTCTTTTATCACTAGATGAGTAATCACTCTGTCTCCTTGAACTACTGCTGTCCCTATTTGCTGACTTTGAGGTTCTATTGCCTTGGCTGACACTAATGGAATATTCCTGAGTTGGCAATGCAATTATTGGAATATTTCTGAGTTGGCAATTCGTTCATATAATATGACACCCTAACATGTACGATTGTGACATTGCCTAAAGGAATCCAATGCATGAGTTCTGCTATCTACACCTCGTTGCATACCAGTGTTTGCTTTTTGGTTCGTGAGCAAATTAATACCAAACAAAATTTCAGACAATATTTGAAGATGACGAAGCAGAAGCAAAATGGCAAAGAAACCTAACAGAACCCTATCCAGGGTTATTCACATTTATCTTGTTTTATTGTCATTTCTCATAAAAATGTCAAAAACCTTTCAAAGATCTTTTTTTAACTTAACTATGTTTCTCGGTTCCAAAAAACACTTAAGTGGACATAATCTAGCCTAGCCTAGCCAAGCCTAGTAAATTGCTTTGTTCCACGGTGGAAAAACGTGTTAATAACGTTTCTCGTGAACGATCTAAGCTGCAATAGTACAAAGATAATTGCCCAAGAACATTTACAAGCCAAAAATGCCAAAAGTGATTAGCTGCATACGGAACTAAAAAGAACCCAAAACAGGCAATTGTTTGATCATACCTGAAGAGAATGCTGCGAAATTTGCGTTCTTTGCATACAAATTCTTTGCTAACTGGCTGACAATGTACGGGAAGTAACTTCAGTCCTTCATCATGCCAACCCATATTCCCATCACAAATACTGCTGATGTATTCATTGTCAAGGTTGCAAGCATAAAAAAACCAGCAAGTTGAAAGAAAGTCCTGCTCAACCTTTTCAAGGTACCTACTGTGTCCAGCAGCTATGAATTAACCATCCATGAATTACGGGCGACGGACCGAATCACCCTATTACTACTGCATCGTCACTTTATTATTCCCACACAAAATGGAAGCAAATTCTAGCATCAGAATAGTCCAATCATGATAAGGTTCGGCAGTGAGTATTGGCTTAAGGCCTCCAAGAAATTGGAGGAGTAAATACAAACACTCTTTCCAGCTACACATCACAATTCTCATTGCATTTGGATACTCCATAGGGCGCAATTGCACTTTACTCTCCAATATTCATGACTTGGGCAACATTTAGTCCTTTTTATTACAGTACTGCATGGCACATGCAGTATATGAATATGCTTATCAGCTTGTGTATTGCCCGACTGGCTTGATGGTTCCATGCATCAGACATGGTTGGTGTAAACATGGTCCAAGAACGTATTGACTGTCAATTATTTACACTTTTCGACATGAGACAAATTATAAATCGGACTTATTGTAACAGTAATCTGAGTTTGTCGGGCAAGGAGCACTACCCGGCTAATCAGAACCTGTTCTCGCTGCCGTGCCCACGACTGACCCCCAATGTTGCTCGCGAAGCCAGTGTTGCGTAGAGCCTGCACTGAACGGTGAGCAGGTCAACTTGTCCTGCAGTTGCATATGCTGATGGATGACGACACAAAAATGACTGAGTAGCAGACTGCCGATAGCACATATACCGAAGCATTCTTGTTTAAGCCATCTTAGCATCCATTAATGCGCAAGTATATGCGAAAGCTTGGTGGTGTCTGACATTTTGTAGTCGACAGCTTGGGCACTTTGTTCACTCTGGCTAGCTTCCCCAATGAAAACAAGTGCATGAAAATGTAATCCATGCATTGCATCTCTCAACTATTAGGTGCTGTCTCAATAATAGTAGTCACTGAATTCAAATCAAGCTCTCCAAACCCATTCCCTAAAAAATGGTTCCCAAAAGTGCTGGAAACGCCCCATCGCTTTCACAAGAATACATTTGGAAAGATTTCCCACGAACTGCAGTTAGAGGTGTAAGTCAGGGTCAATATATACTATGTACTGATATCAGATCTACTTTCTTCTACACATTAAGTAGAAATTTCTTCCTGAGCAAAATATAATAGTACTGAAGATTCGCTTTTTGCTTTTCTGCATATTGCATGGTAATATTTATCCTTAAAACGAGTGCACTACGGCTGCCAAGAGCCCTACTTGAAGACCAGTTTTCTACTTGCATACAATATAATATCGAGCATTACTTGGACAAGCCATCAAACAGCTGCATGATGTTCTCATCATGCAGCTGTTTGATGTTTGATGACTTGATTCAAAGAAAACAGAACGTTTGCTTTGAATCAAGTCATCTTTTGTTCTATGATTTGTTTCTAAGTAGTATATATTTTCTTGCGATGCCACTTCCTTGAAATACAATGTAGCTTCACTGCATCATCTACTCGTCATCGCATTGGTTTCGTTTAGAACCATGAATCCAACGGAAGCGATTTTGGGAAAGGTTTGCTTAGCATGTATGCCCAACCTTTCTAGTTTGGTCCAAAATTGTAATCGATCCGCATAGAATCACACACATTTGCTGGTTACTGCAGACATCCTGTTCTTGAACAATTTCTCCTTCTGAGAACATCGATACACAGGGTAGCTACCTCAAGCAATGACCTACATGGGATCATATTTATCAGGATCCCTGGGCTACTATGCAAACAGAAACCCATCTCACAACACGTCCTTGCATTAATCCGTTTCAATTGATGCCCAGCCCGGCGCTGGCCGCATACGGCACCCACTGGAGACTGCATTAGTACACAGGAAAGGAACACGGGTGACTTTTATGAAGACCATAAACATAACCAGCCACCGAGTCGCGCGTTCGGCGGCGACAAAAACGCCGAACAATGCGCGTTCTTTACAGCCTTCATGTTATCATTTATATGGAGGTATCAAAACAAGGTTAAATAGAGTTAAAGCAGGCGAGTGTGGGCAGACGACCAATGGGATGCTGAATATAAAGTGATATTTATTAGCTCTGGATATGCCATGCAGAGAAGGAATGCGTTTAAACACTGATATAGTGGACTGGGCGATTGTAAATAGGCTGAATACCTGTTCAGCATAAACATAGTCGACCGGTAGGTGTGTTTGGGACGTATTCATCACCAGCAGTCACGCTACATTTAGTTGCGGCGCTGGGAGGCGCTGCTAAATGTCCGTTTTTGCCCCTCAGTGCCCGGCTGGTGTGGCTCACCTCACAATCCCCACGGAGCGGAGCTGGCAGGCACCGCCATTGGACCATGAGGAAGCGTGGCAGGCAGGCGCGCCTGCACTGCTTCTCTCCTACAATAATTTGTTCTCGCTGATTATGTCAGTGTTGCATTCCTGGAGTACGTTTGGTGTACAGTCGACCGGTACAAATTTGGAGTTTCCAGCACAGGCGCAGCGAAATAGATGGCCCATTGCATGTATGGACAGCTGAGTTCGGAGCATGGACTGGGCTCAACTGGCGGCACTGGTGGGGGCGGTGGCGGTGCCAGGTATTGTTTTTAGCTGGACATCAAGATCGAATTTGTAGCGGGCCAATGCTGATGTGTTGCTAGTTTGTCACCCAGCCTGGATCAATAACCAAGTTAGCATGTTGACGCAGAATGATGCCACCGCAGTGGTACATAGCATTCTAGCCAGTGGTCTGGATTCAGCTCACATCAACTCACAAGAGCCAGAATTGAGCCACCGCTGGTATGTGAACAGTTAAAGCGATACCCAACTGGTCCTGGGGCGGGCCGTCGGAAAGGCAGCGGCGATCGCGTTCCATCTATGTGGATAAAATCGCTCAAGATTTAATGATTGCGCAAAATGTACAATAGCAGTGCAGTAAACACGGCGACAAGCTTTTCAATTGTGACAAAAGCATGTCTGCTTACCTTCAATTAACAAAAATATTAGCACATCTGGAAACAAATAGCATCGGTCCATCCCGATCCGTTGTGTGTCCTGGAAGCATTAAGAAAGAGAGAGGGTGTGATAATGGGATATAGCGAGACAGCGAGAGAGAGATTAAGACAGAGGGAGAGAGAGAAAAAGAGGGAGACAGAGGAAGAGAGCAAGAGGGGGAGAGAAAGGAGAGAGAGAGAGAGTGGGAGGGAGGGAGGAAGGGAGGGAGGGAGTGAGGGAGGAAGGGAGGGAGGGAGGGAGGGAGGAAGGGAGGGAGGGAGGGAAAGAGAGAGAAAGAGAGAGAACTACAAATGAAGCACTTGCTTTCGAAGATGTTGCTAATAGTGATATTTGGGTGGCCTGCTTTTTCATCAGACGTGATCTAACACCCTGCTCGCTCAGTTAAGCAGACCACACCGGCCTGCATACCCTGCCCTGTCGCTTCATAAGCTCTCGTAGCCACCGGCAGTCGGCGGCTGACGGACTATCAGCTGGCGACTGGCCTGATGAGGTCGGGGACGTGTTAACGGGGAGACCGTGTCGGAAAGCTGGCAGGCGCGTTAAGCTGTCGGCACTGCCAATGATGTGAAATTCCAGATTGTGTGGTGGAGGCAGGATTCATGCAACAATTTTTGTTTAGCATAAGGTAGTGTGCCATGGAAACACCTCAGGAAGCATTCAGTCTAAAATGACGAAATAAAAAATACATAAAAGCGTCACCTTAAGCATCATGAAGCTTCGTACAAGAGATCACAGCCAACAATCGTCTTTTAAGGACTACTTGCTAATATGTACTCCGAGCAAGGAGAGAATTTCAATTTGGAAGGCTGTGACAGCTTTAGCATTGCAGTCATGCAATGTCTAGGCTTCAAATCCAAAGTACTTTCGTGTAGCATTTTCAGCCACCATCGCCAAGGTCTTTGGTGTATTGTTCGTTTTGCGTCTTACCCAATTGAGAAAGGTTATTGCAATTTAATTTCCTCATGCTCGTGTTTTTCTTCCAACAGAAAGTTGTACCATCGAAAATACAGCAGCACTTCGAGAAGACCTGGAAAGATAGCCTATTCACGCATACGCCTTTGCGTTCCTGCTGCGTACATACCACATACCCTATGCATGATCTCCGCAGTGTTATTTATCTATAGTGGGTTGGCTATGGACATGCACAGATGAAGCTTTGCACTTCTAAAGAGGAAACCATTTACCTCACGACGCACAATGAAAAAAGTTGGTCGTGCCTCTCTACGCTTCCCTGCCTTTCTTCACAAAATCGGTGTTTCCGACGCCTATGTGACGATAGTGGGCATCCGGGTGGTTTTCACGGCTGTTACGCTGTTGCCACAATGCAGCTGGTGTAACTTGCATCATGTCTCTCGTCATCAGGTACGTACCACTGCAAGCTGAATTTGCGGAAAAATCACGAGGTGGTGGTGGGCCGAGAATGCGTCACAATTGACAATTGGCCCTTGCAAGTTCCAGGCTAATCACCGTCGGGTCGACGGCAATAAACTGAAGTGAACGTCTTGTTTGTGAGAGCGAACCCACGCACCGCGAGCCCACGCACCACTGTTGGGGCGGCACGCGTGCCCTCGCAACGGCACCGAGTGTGCTGTGGGTGTGAGGTAGTGCGTGTCTGGTCCACAGGCGCCAGTCTGGGTGGATCACGGGCTCGGCACCGGGGAAACACGGTACCTGGTCAAACTTGATCTGATTACGGATGCAGCTGATATATTATGGAGGTAGAACTCTTCTCTCCTACGTTATCTCTCCCACGTTATCTCTCCCACGTTATCTCTCTAACGCTATCTCTCTCTCTCTCTCTCTTTCTCTCTCTCACACTCTATCTATCTCTTTCCCTCCTTTCTCTCCTTCTCTCTCTCTCTCTCTCTATCTATATATCTATCTCCCTCGTTCGCCCTCGCTCTCTCCCTCGGCTCTGGTTCAGTTAGTCTGCTGTGACCAGTCTGCTGTGGCTCGGACTCGGTAGGAGCTGGGTGAAAATGTTTTGTGCATTAGGTTAATCTACTTGGCAAGCCTGGTCAAAGGACAAATGCTGTCAATCATGCTTTAGACATACAAAATAGATGTACTGTGATTGTTTCTGTTACATGTCATATACGCAGCTTAACCCCTGCAATGCAATATCATTTTCTGCCCCTCACTGCGTGGGAGTGTGGCAATCTAACCTATCCCACACTCAATCTGCATGATATAGTTACATACTTGAATTTTTGGAGCTACTTGAAACACTTTCCTCTGTATCCTCCGGTTGACGTTCCAGGTCATGTCAAATAGGTCCAGGTCGCGTTACAACCAGTCAGCAGTCTTCATGACTAAAGATTTAAAATAAAGACTAAATAGTTTTCAGTTTTAAAGTTTTTTTCGTCAGATTTTCAGGAACGAAATCCAACATGAATTCACCCGATGCCAAGCGAAGCCCGAAGCCTGCTCCTGTCCAATGTTGTCGCTTGGTCCGCAGGCAGCACCACTTGACGTGTTTCGTACTGCCTCACTCGTCTGTTCCGTCATTGCGTGTCCAGAGAGCTCCAGCTCATTGCCCAACACGAACAAATGCATGCTTGCTGTGGTTGCTGTGTCCATTAAGAGTAACATTCTGGTCAGCTTTCTGAGCAAGCACACATCATCTTATTTACATGCTATCATTGAATGAGGAACATTACATTTCAAACCGAACATGTAGTCAATAGCAATATTGTACGATGCGAATATAATCGCTGTGACCGAATTGTTTTCATTGTCCATGGCGCATTAGCTTTTGCTTGTGTTGATCGTACTTTATTTCCCATGGCGACATTATTTGATACGAATTACTTTGTTACCAAATCAAAACTTGTCCAAAATCAAATCATCTCATGCAGAGGACTACAAATGTTTGGATGTCTTCGCTATATACATATTGGAATTGCATACAGAATTTCATCAAAGGGTGGCCATGATGATTTTGTTCAAACAAGGGTTCAAATAGTGTTTTTTTCTTGTAATCTTGTTGTTTCCTATTGTTATCCATGCACTCACCATTGGCGGTTATTTGGGAATCGGTCCTCTGACACGTGAATCTGAGATTTTGTCATGGAAACAAGACGTTATTTTTAGACAGAGAGATAGATAGACTAGATAGTTGCTTATAATTCATGATGTGAGTTTGACTAGTGTGCTTCAGTGGATTCTGTCTCTTCTACATTATCTTCCATGCATAGGCTTAACGCGGTTGGTTCATGTGACTCTCGAGTTTTGAACTATTGAGATAGTGTTAAAAGCCTTCGTCCACTCAGTCCTCAAACTGTATGCCCTTCATTGCATTAATGCTTAAGTAGGTTAGTCATTGTGCTAGAAAAAATCAAACCAAAGCCAAACATTTTGAAATAAATGATTGTATTACCTTAGCCTGAAGATTAAGCAGGGGCAACTGACGATTTTAGGGCAGATCATTCAACAGTGTGATGTGAGCTACGAAGAAGACAACATAAAGTTGGAAAACTGAAGAATGCTGTGGTTTTGGATCTTGTATACGACAGTGGTGAGAGGCAACTGTTAGAAATTGTGTAGCATGTTCGATATCATTACATGTGAAATAGGCTTCCCTTAGCCTATAGCTTCCCCATAGTCACAACTTTACAGTTATCTTTGGATTGCAATTATAGTTACAATTATAATTTTACAATTATAATTTAATTATTATAAGTTTACAATGCAATTATAAGTATAGCGCCCAAAACCTGATTAGTCTTGCCATTAAGTTTTCAGCTACAAATACCTACGAATACGGAAAAAAATTAGTTCATAAGGGAAGGCGCATTTTCAGCTAATGCTGTGAGAGTAACCAAGATATTTTGAAGTGGTGTGCATTGTATATGAAAAATAAAGTTTAAGAAGATGCCCCATGCTACTGACTTGTAAGCATAGAAGGAAGGAATTTTTACCTTCCTTTGACTAGCGGCCAGTGCATTTCAGCCTAGGTTGCAGTCAAGGCATATGATTTGAAGTGTTATGCAGCACTTCAAAGATTAACACGCGCACTGGAGGGGGGCGGATTCCGCTCCCCTAATATCTCAGCTTCTATGAAGACTAGAGCAACAAAATTCACAGGGTGGATGGGCAACATATTGATCTCTATTGTGTGCAACGTTCATGACCTTAGGTCAATATCTTCAAGGCCAAATAAGGTCTAAATAAGAAAAAAAATCCGGTTTTGCGTGGCTTGGCTTGTCATTGTTATAAATCGCTGTGGTCGTGCTTAAGTGCTCCAAAATTGGCATTAATGATGTTTTGGACATTACTAATGATGCAATACATATGTCAGATCCGCCATTTGACCTGAGGTCGCCTATATAGGCGCACTATATTAGGTCATTACCTGCTCCAGTTACCGGAACCGGGCTCCCTTCCCGACTGCTCCGTTGAGCAGCTCGGTACAATCGGCTTCCCAAAGAAAGGAGTGAAACACATGAATAAAGTATGGAAACGCTTAGGCACACAATGACAAACAGTAGATTTCTGGATGTATAGGGAGTAACATGTAAAGTGACATCAATCGCATGACAGTCATTTGCTTTTAGGACACATTCCAGTTGACCAAGTTTGGTTCCATTAGCCTATCATGAACTTGACTTGACTTGACCTCGGAGACCTAACATGACTTTTAAATTATATAGCATAACAATATGCATCAAACAAGTCGCTAGTGTTGTCAAGAACACTTCCCTATTGCCAATATACGGGAAACGCATCAGCGCCGATTTTTGTGGTCTGGCGCTGCGAATTGCTTTTACTTTAACGGCCCATAACTTGAAAACGTCTCAGCCGATTGTCATTTTTCTTGCTTTAAACAATGCGCCGGTCATTTTTAAGTAGGTACGCGAAAAATGTGGCGTATATCGGCCGGCACAATATGGAGTTATGTACGAAAAATCGGAAGGATTGGCGGATTTCGCCATACACCCTCTAGGGCGTGGGTTAACCTGTTATGAACTTGACCTGACTTGACCTCGGTGACTTGACATGACTCTGGAACAATGTAGCATGACAATGTACATCAAACAAGTCGCTAGTTTTCCAAGAAAACTTCCATTTTGCTAATATACGGGAAGCGCATCAGCGCCGATATTTGTGATCTGGCGCTGATATTTTTTTTGACTTTATCGACTCCTAACTGGAATAATTTTGGTTGATTTTCATTTTTCTTACGTCAAACAACGCGCCGATCATTTATTGGCAGGTACACAAACAATGGCGTATATCGGCCGGTACAATCTGGAGTTATCTACGAAAAACCGGAGGGGTGGGCGGATTTCGCCCCCCCCCCCCGTCCAGTGCGCGTGTTAAGTTATATTTTTTGTTTGTTTTATTGCAGTTATCAATTTTACTGTTGTACAAATTGTACAAACGTATCTGGCAATGATATGCTTGACAACTAACCGATATCTCATCAATCGGTTCCCATCCGTCGGTACAGAAAAAAAATTATGTACCTGGATAAGTTCTCTTTCTCTATCTTGCAAAATGTTCCTCTGAATCAGTATTTATGAGACGACTAAATACGAATAGATACGTTTTCCAGAACTGCAAACCCCTCTCAGACACATTTCTCTAGAAGATGAAATATGTGGAAAGGTTAAATATTGTCCACGAATGATTGTCTATTTTTATGAATCCATACTTTAATAATAAAAAAATGCCGAAATCAGACCTTATAAAAAAACTCGCAAGTTTCAAGCAGGTGACTTAATAGTTCGTGCTTACTCACTTGGAATTCAACACATTTCAAATAACCAGTTATGCCACAATAAGAGATTCCAAGTTACAAGTCATGTGGCAATGGAGCTAAAATACAAATATGCACACAAAAAAGCAACGAACCAACCGTTTCTCGACAAGCATGCAAAGTTGCGTAATTCCGCCGCTGTGTGGGAGGCGGACAGAACTACACAAACTATAAGCACTTGGGAAAAACATGAAATCTTAAACAAATTTAAGAACACCATCCAGTAATAGAATAGTAAATGCAACAAACAATATATTACATTGGTTTACAAACGATTCGCAAAAATTTTGGCGCGGAAATCAGTCACTGAATTTGAAGACCTTTACGACTTTAAACCAAAATTGAGCACATCAAACCAGTGTAGGCTTACGCAACTACACATAGCTCTGTTTGTAAAAACCAATGTTGTAAGAAGATTGACAAGTGGAAAAAGATGGGAAAATGAACACCAGCTATGACGGGTATCGACCCATGTGCTGATGTGAATTTTACTATCATTTTCCAAATTTGGTGTGGCACTTTGTGTCTGTTTGCAAAACTCAGTAACATTGTACGCTTCAACGGACGTATTTTTTTCCACAAAAATCACGGCAAACTGGCATGGCCAGAAAAGCACATACTACAGGCAGACAAGTCTGTTTATTTCTTGTCTGGCGCCGATCCTACATTTCACTACCCTTCATAGCAATTTTGGCGTGGCAACTTACGTTATTTGCAATGCCCACATTAGCATTGTGTCTGTCGCATAATGTAGCATAGCGTAGGCGGTGTGTGCAAGATATGGTGATGTGTGCAAATTACCACTGCACCGGTGGTGCAGCGCTACCTATTTTGAAAGAGCTTCAAGAACCACTCATGGCAAGGCGAATTCTGAGTGATCACACAACATTATGAAATGCCATTGTATTGCGCCTATTTGCTCGGTTGACTTGATCTCCACATCCCGCTGTTCGTTGAGTGGGGCGGAGATACTAAACAGCGCACCCCAAGCTACAGCATCTCACATTATCAACTGTCAATTCCTAACCTTACGTCCTTCAAAATCCCACTGCGTAGCAAATCTCCATTCCCTTTTATCTCACACATTTCGAAGACCACGATAATAGCCAGCATGGTTCGTACATGAGCCAACGGTTAGCACGATGCAATACAATGAACGGATGTTTTCAGCAATTACCCTGACAAATTACCCCACTACATTTTTTTACTGAACCATGTTTAACAAATTTAGTCGAATTGTCGAATCTTTTTGATGGAAGTTCTTTAATGGAATGTGAAAGTTGAATCACAATGTGCATACTAATTAACATCGTGAATATTTTTAGAAGAATATTCATCCAGGCATCTGTTTTTTAATCTGAGATTTAACTGCATAAGCTGACAATAATCGGTTGTGGGCCCAGTAAATGCTTCAAAGGCCAGTCAAACAGCACGTCGGTCTTGACCGGAGCTTCAGTTTTTACATTTGTCACCTCTAGTTGCGATGCCACCGTGCTGTACATGCAAACAGCAGTGGCGGCATATCGACCCCTGGACACGAGCGCCGTGCATAATGCGACACCGGCCGGCGTGGCAGGAGGTGCGCCGTTTCGCTGCCCTCGGCTCGCTGCGGACGCCACCTGTCCTGAAATGCCGGCAAGCAGGTCCTAACACTCGGCGCAAGAGCTCAAACACTCAGTCGCCGGCGCCCGTCCACACTCGCCGCTTTCTCTTTGCGCAGGCGGTGGCGACGGCGGCGGCTGTGTTGATTTTCGGCCGTCGCGCCGGCGTCGGCTCCGGCCAGGGCGGAGGGGGCGCCGCCGGCAGGCGGACCGCCCGGCTGCGCGCTCGCAGTGGGTTTTAGGGTGGCGGCTCCACCCGACAATGGAGCAGCGTCCATTCATCCGGCCGTTCATTCATTGTAGCGCGGCCAGCGTGCCGCTGCCTGCCGTCGGCCACACTGCTGCGCGAGCAGTGACGGACTGTGCGCCGCGGCCACGCTGCGGGTCGGCCCGCCGGCACCCCATCCCTCTGCTGACGGTCAGACATCAAATACACCCTGGACGCGCCAGTGCCACTGGAGAACATGGTGCGTGCCACACATCTAGAACAAACCATTCGAATAACGCATCTGATGATGATATGAATTTATGGTCAAGATTACAGAGAGTGAGAGGGAAATAATGGAGAAATTGAGAGATACATAGGTGGAGATATGCAGTGGTAGACAGACAGAGAGACATAGAGCGAATCGGGGGAGAGATACATAGGTGGAGATATGCAGTGGTAGACAGACAGAGAGACATAGAGACAGAAATACGGAGAGGCAGAGAGACTGAGAGATTGAGAGACATGGAGACAGAGAGAGAGAGAGAGGGAAGGAAGTACGAAATATAAGAAAGACAAGGAACCAGAGGAAAGTGGCGAAAGGGATATAGACAGAGCCATGGGTGTAGCCACGGATTAGAAATTGGGGAGATAAACCCGGGACGAGCTAAGTGTAAGCAGAATTGAGGGACCTAGCCCACATTCTCACCTCCCCCTCCCCAGAGAGAAAATACTTAGAATTCAGCCACTTCTTTTTCAATGTCATTTTCAGACATTTCAATTAAATGTTAAGTGCATCTCAGTTTTTCAGATTTACCATTGTTAAAAGTGAAATTTTGGGGACCAAATGTTCAATGAATATGAGCAATTTTCACTATTTATCGTTACCTATGAACGTCTAGTTTTATGTCGTACGTGCTGAACCAGATTTCAAAATCACCATAGAGCAATGCTGTAAGTGTTGTTAAACGTTGCCCTCTTGTGGCAGGAAAAACATTGAACAGTGGCACAATATTGCACGATAGTTATATGGTAGCAAATATGAGCATTCGTTTTCCTTTCCCATGCTCACCTGCTTTATGGGGACACATTTTCATGCAATGACAACCAGAGAGGTTAAGGGGTCTGGAACTGATAGCATGTACCCCACACGTGGAAGGTGACGTACCCCAGGCCGGGAAAATGCGTCACTCTGAAAAGGTTCCAGTGTACCCGCTCGTATTTGTCAGCTTGAGGCGCCTCTATGAAATAAAAAGGCTTGGAAGGAAAGGCGCCCCTTGGGAAGGGCCGAGTACATCCCGCCCCCTCGTATTTTTCGGCCAGAGGCGCCCCTTCAGGTGCTTTCACAGTGGCGCCACTTCAAAGAAATGGCGCCCCTCCAGACAGGTGCCCACATGACAATTCCTGGATCTACCCCTGATTACAACATTGCTCTGTGACGGTTATGAACTCGAGTTAGCTATAAAGTTGTGCGCATTCACGTGTGGCTTCTCTTTCAAACTTGACAACTTCCGTTCAACCATTAAGAGGAAAGCGGACAAACTGAAAAAAAGGTCCATATTGTATATGTCCGGAACAGCAATGTGGTAGCATAAATTAATAACCAGCGATGAGAGCACCGTCCGAGCAGGTTATGACGGATTTCTTTGGGAGCCCCTAGTCATATAGGATGCGAGTACTTGTTATCACAAAGGCTGCAAACAAAAAATGGATCTGACCCTCCTATTCATATTAATCATTGTAAACACGCCGGACCTTCGACACTTTTGAAATTACTTCGATATCTCAACATTCTGATACCGTACGGCAAGCTACGTTGAATGACAACCACATAATGCAAATTGAATCCATAGCCACGAAACGAGAGGACTCTGAAAATAAAACTAATAGTTGTCCTTGATGCTTGATCTGGCATGTCCCGGGTTGAAATGTTACTCCAGAGTTGCCCACAGGCTACCTCTTGATACCAAGCATGGCTAGCTTTGGGAGAAAATGAAGGAACGTGGGGCGACCGAAGAAATGAGTTGGACCTTTTACTTTGAAAATTAATGCGATTTCTGAACACTTTGATAGAGTGCGACACGGCACGTCGAATGACTCCATGTGATGAAAATTGAAGACATAGCGAGGAGGCGCGAGGACTTCGAACCATTTAAGCTAACCTTCGGTCTTGTGGTTTGACATTGACATGTCCCTGTTTGAAATGTTAACCCGGTCAGATATCTTCGGTGAGATCCTCACACCCCGTCTCGGGGGATAGTAACCCCCTCTAAAATCCAAACTAATCGTCGCACGAAAACGAAAGAGGTGTCATCGGAAAGCGCACGAGTTGGGCCCGGGTCCACCCCAAAATAATATCTCCACAAAAGTGACGTCACTAGGGGCTAGATTTTCACGACTTTTCACGACTTGCATTATGTATTTGGCTCTGGGGAGTTCATTGTGAGGATATTTGATTTAGAAATTGGAATCAGAAAAAGACAGTGAAACCGATCAGGGCCATACATTTTTGTTCTCCCAAAATATAAATGATATATTTTTCAAATTTCGCAATTTTTAGTTTTCAAGTTTCTTTAATTTTCCTTTTCTAATGGATAGAGGAGACCGAAGTCGTGAAACCGAAAACGTCGTTGGAAGCCAACTTGCTGTCATAAAAAAGGCTTACTTCGGCCAGAATTTTCTATTTGAACTCTAATAGGCAAAAATGCAAAATTAATAAGTAGTCAAAAACGGAAAAAACGTAAAGTTCCTCTCGTACGTTTTGTTGCATCCCTAAAGATAAGCAAACTCTGAACGCTTCATTAAAATATCTGTATCCGTTAAAGCGTGACGACTAGTTGAACTTTTTTGGAGGTTACCTCACTTGACCTAGATTAACTCGTTGACCCTAGATGACCTGACTTCAAAAGTTTGACAAAACATGCCAAATGATGTTGGGAAAATGTATATCAAATTTCGGCGTGCACTCGCGCGCCGTTCGTTCACTATCCGCGAAAAGCATGAGTGGGCGGTTGAAGACCCCCCGGTAAGGCGCGGATTAATCGTGATTGATGAAGTGGTAATGTGAGACCTATGTAGTTACTTCCAGTGCGTTCAGTACAGGCGGAGGCATTTGTGGTAATTAATTCGAACAATCATAAATAAGACGCTGAATGCCGATGCAAATACAAATACATCTCTGGCGAACTCGTCGCTGAATACGAATACGAATACGACGTTAAGTTGACGTACGTGCTTAAGGCTGCACATGACTTACCTCAATAGTCTGCAACGTACCCATGTACATCCAGAGCCACATATGTGCAAGATATATCAATAAATGACCAGGGGAATGCAGCGTAAGACGCATAAAGCCCTGCGATAATGTAAATTTGTTGCCTAGCGGAGCACAATTGTCTACCCAAGTGAAAAAAGAAGATGGTTAAGGTTCATGTATTTAATAATTGGCTGGAAGCAGAAATTATTAACGTTTGCTGATTTGCCATTCTGATATTTCGAGACGATAGATAGCCTGTGGAGCCTGTTGATTGGCTAAATCGGCTTTTAGTATTTCTGGTGTTCTCTTGCATATATATTTCAACGGTATATTATAAGTAGAGTTTTGCTGTGATGATACCCAGGTAACTGAGATTTGGGGGGGGGACACGGAAAAAAATGAGGTGAACAAATTGCCACTTTTCAGAAATTGGTGGACATGCCCCCCCCCCACAAGGGTACACCCATGGACAGAGGAGTGGGTTCAGAATAAAACTGTTAGCACAACAACTTTGCGGAGAAAGCTAATATTACGACTCATTCGTATGCGACAATATTTATCGTGTAAAAACATATATAGAGATCATTGATGCACGATGCCACTACTCGTAACAATGTTTCCGCGAGACATTGCCATTGCCTTTGCCATTGAAGAACATTGTCATTGTCATTGTCATTGTTATTGTCATTGTCATTGTCGTTGTCATTGTTATTGTCATAGTCATTGTTATTGTCATAGTCATTGTTATTGTCATAGTCATTGTTATTGTCATAGTCATTGTTATTGTCATAGTCATTGTTATTGTCATAGTCATTGTTATTGTCATAGTCATTGTTATTGTCATAGTCAATGTTATTGTCATAGTCATTGTTATTGTCATAGTCATTTTTATTGTCATAGTCATTGTTATTGTCATAGTCATTGTTATTGTCATTGTCATTGAACATCACCGTCATTGTAATTGTAATTGTAATTGTAATTGTGATTGTAGTTGCACGCTAAAACGCTTGGTGCAAAAACGTTTATGCGGCGTTACTTCTGACGCCAACACTTCTGCAAATTCTGTGTCTCCGCTACACGCCTCCTTGCCGCACCACGTCCACACGACAACGTTGTGATTAAAAGAACATGTACGAGGCTCGGCTCCAAATGACTAATCTCCGAGAACTTCACTACCAGAGGCGCAAACATGGTTGTTTTCTGGTGGAGCCGACCAAACGAAAATGGCATGAAACGGACCGCTTACACAACAAGAAGCGCGCCAAAAGTTACTGTTTCGCGCCAGTACTTTTCCGTCCGGCGCCGGCAACGCGGTCACCGGCCCTCCCCGGACCCGAATCAGCGTTTTACAGGCGACGCCCAGCAACCGTGACGTGTGCCCTGTCTTCCGGTCGTGGCCGAAACCCGGTGGCCAGACCCCCGCTGACAGACCCGTCTTGACTGTCGAGCCGCGCAGACTTGCCGCTGTCGGTCGCGAGCGTAAATTAATAACTGTATTTCGGCCGCCAAATTTACAATTGAAATCAATCGCTGTCGGCTGTCGGCCTGGAACGTCATTGCGAGTGTCACCATATATTCGCAATACCTTCTGCACAATATATCGTGCAGAGAACACTTCATTTTTTCTCTTAGAGTTATCGCGGCGCGCGGGTCGAGACCCTAGACTTTTCACGAGCCTACAAGAACGACCTTCCCTACAACCTCAGGTCATCGTTATTTCAATACCATTTCAGTTAAATGAGTTAGCCATCCTGAAACATTATAGGAGGACCTTTTGAACTGCGCTAGGTCAGTGCCACTACATAGCCCGAGGTTGAAATAACCACCTCAAAAACACACAAAAAAAGATAAAGGAAAGGCACTGAAAATTCCGGAACACTGCGCGCAGCCCTTTTTTTATATGGCGGAAAAAACTCACGGGCTTGTACAAAGACCCCAGATACGATGTTCATAAGGCAGTCGCGTAGCAACGGCATAAGTAAATTGTCCAGTTACTTGGAAAAGGAGCAAATCCGACCAAAGTATGCCACACAATTATATAATCCAAGTGCAGCATTCACAGCGTTCAAATTAATTCACATGGCATTGACTCTTCTTGTCAAATCAAACGAGCCGTGTCCGGGCAGAGGATTTAGCGCCTAATGAACTTACCCAGCATGAAACATGAGCAGCAAAGGCAAGTGTAAAAAGCGGACCGCATTCGAATCAGCTTGCACATATAAGTTATAGACGCATCGCCTCCAGTGTCTATTCAGTCACGTGCTTTCAAGCTTGATGCATGGCCAAAATTACGGATAAGCAAACATTTGCGAAGTCTCAATACGGCAGAATTAAGGGACTGCTCATCCTACTCGGGACTAAGCTCTAGTTTCCAGAACAATAATCAGTCGTGATGACCAACCTGCCAAACAGGGAGCGGGGTGGACGATGGACGTCGGCTGTGATTCGGAGTCTATTGTTAGTGTAATGCTCGCGATATATATCGCTGCATTAGTTGCCAGTACCCAACACTGACGTCGGAAACCCCTTGCAAACTTTTACTGTGGAGGCTGCACAGTTTTAAACTGCTTCAGGGGTAATATTGTGATGCGAGTTGGTAATCTTCAATATCTATAGAGCTGATGTCTCTCTGAGTGAGAAAATCAGGACTTCAAATGCTGTATTACACCGAAGAAAGTTGTCGAAACTTGTCCGCCAGCGGAAAATCCGCCGTAAACACCTTCGCTTCAGCAAATATTTTTGAAGACTATTGCTATGCAAACTGGCACGAATAAAAATCAAGAGGAGACTTCTGACACCTGAGCAGATGAAAACAAAAATCACAACGCGAAACACTGCAACGAAAAGTTATAAGCTTCACTATTGTTTGACGGCCGGCTCGGGTGGGCCAACCGGGTGGCTCAGGTGGACTCTGGGGCCACACGCACGCCACTAGACAGGTTCGATCGTCACTCTCGCTCGTAATAACAAAGCAGTTCTGCTCCTACGGTTTGAAGACACATCAAGATCTGATTAAAGTCCGATACATGAAAAATGAGCGTTGGCTTGCCTGTCCAGCACGGACCCGATTCACCATTTTTCAAACACATTTCCATGCGACAGTATCCAGATCACCGATTCAATAACTTTAGACTACTAATCAGGCGCCGACCACTGACGAGGACGCTGCGACAGCCAAAACTGGCCCGACAGCCGTCCGGCGGCCGAACGGCGCGGCCGGCGACGTGTCGTCTCAGTCTCGAGCCACCGACCGGAGAGATCGGTCGGAAGTCATTACCGAGCCGAGCAGGCGAGCCATCAATGTAGACTGTCAGCTCGCCAGTCGCCGCCCAAACGGCCGTCGCGCCGGCCCGGACCCGCCCCTGTTATCGCGGCCACGCTCTCTAATTAAAGCCGACTGTCGATGTACTCCGACTTTGGATACGCGCACATTTCGGCCAATTTCTGCGGCCGACCTTCGTTAGGCACCCGGCCGGTGGCCCCTGCCTCTCAGTTTGGTCAGTTTGAGCGGGCGACAATTGCCACAAATGGCGCAGTGGCAACTGTGACCACAGTCGCGGCGGGGGCTTGACGTGATGTCATCGTGACACGTCTTCCAAGGCTACTGCCCCAGTCGGTGGGGCTCCACGTGGTGATATCGTGTCACTTCTGTCAAGGCTGTTGCCCGAGCCGTCGGCCCAGCCTAGTGAGCGCACTAAATGGTCGACTCAAGGCATGACTCGAGCTTCAGTTTGCAACATGACTCGAGAGTGACGGTGCAGTGTGACGGTAGTCAGGTCCTGACTATTCCCTCCCCTTCCTGCCCTCCGTAGTCTTCAGAAGTATTAGATTCCCTGCCACAGATTCCCAGGGCACGGGTGTATGTCTGAGAATGAAAGTGGGCACAGGTTCTGACTAGCCCCCTCCCCTCATGGGCAAGGTCTTTAGAGCGGCTTCAGCCTCGTCGGTTGCTAAGATGCGTCTAGTGCCAGTCTGTGAGAGGGGATGGAGGGAAGCTTTCCAATCTTGACTTAAGAAGTCAAAGATCTGGCCATCCCCGATCATTTAAGCTGTCAAGCTATGCAGCCATTTTAACCTGACCTGAACTAGGGCAGTCTTAACTATGCCATCGGATTTAAGATCCGAGATCATCAAAAGGGTGCCCCCTTTTCATGATCTCCGTTCGGGGCCAGTAAATCATCGCAAAACATGTATAGAGACATCGGATCTCGGTCAGAATTGGGTTTGAAGTTGTTTCCTTTCAGCTTCTAAGGCTTTATTTCAACCAAAATCTTTCCAAGTTCGCTTCCAGGAAACAAAAACAAAGCTTTACGATCTAGATTGTAACGATATAATTCCGAATTACAAGTTGTTCCCTCTTTTTTCGAACTTCCATTCTTCAAAATATTTCTGTAATATCAGATTATGTTCATATTACGATTCCATATGCTCACAGAACCGTATCCCTAGTTCATCAGTCCACCTCCTCCATATCTGAATTAAATGAGCCTCAGGATATTCTTTGTACCAGCTTTGTGAACACGACTATTAATCAAAAATTACTACGGACAATGGAGTCTGGGGTCAATTGCCCTCTCGCCCAAAGTCGAAGTAGCCGGTAAAAGTAGCCTCCTCAGGATTTTTTCGCAGATGGTAAAAGAACGGTACGAGGCAGCGAGCCGAAATTTGGCATACCGTTTCCAGCGTCAATTTGGCATGTTGTGTCAAACTTTTGAAGGCAGGTCATCTAGGGTCAACGGGTTAGTCCAGGTAATGTGAGGTCACCTCTAAAAATGTTCAATCAGTCGTCACACTTAAACAGATACAGATTTTTTCATGAAACTTTTAGCGTTTGCTTATCTTTAGGGATGCAACAATGCGCACAAGAATATTTTTTTCTTTTCTTTTGTGATTACTTATTAGGTTTGCATATCCGCCTATTAGAGTTCAAGTCGAGGATTCTGGCTAAAGTAAGCATTTTGTATGGGTGCAAATTGATTTCGAACAACGTTTTTCGGCCCATTCTACCCATTAGAAAAGGAAAATTAAAGAAAACTTTAACACTGAAAATCATGAAATTAAAAAACGGGTGGCCAAAAAATGTATCATTCTGGTCGATTTCGCCCGGGCCCCGGGGTGTCGGGCCCTACTCGTTGAGCGCTTTCCGATGACACATCTTTCGTTTTCGTGCGACGCTTAGTTTGGATATTAGAGGGGGTTCCTATCACCCATCGCCCCCCGCCCTCGAGGCGGGGGTGAGGATCTGACCGGGGAGCCGGGGCGGGTTAAAGATGGCCCAGGCGGCTTATGTCAAAATGCCAATATTGGCCGTGATTGTCATGACCTGACCAATATGTGTCAACCACAACGCTGGCAAAGTATAGATGCACAGCCCACAATGCAGGCACATTTCAAGCATGTAGACATTCTCGAAAGAGTGCAGCGCAAAGCCACCACGCTCATCAGTGGACTTGGTTATTTCGAATATGGAGAAAGGCTCATGGCGGTATATTTTTACTTACTGAAGTATAAGATATTAGCACTTGCCCTGGAAGGCCTCAATGGCGTATATCGCCCGGTAAAATCTGGAGCTATGTGCGAAAAACTGGAGGGGTGGACGTATGTCGCCTCACTCCTCCAGGGCGCGTGTTAAGGAGTGTGAAATGTGAAAAATCGTCAAAGGGTTCGATGCGGTCAGTACTAATGATACCCATGCATTTAGAGCATATATATATATATATATATATATATATATTCTATATATATATATATATATATATATATATATATATATATATATATATATATATATATATATATATATATATATATATATATATATATATATATATATATATATATATATATATATATATATATATATATATATACATATGGTTGATCAACATACACGCCACATATGCACTTATTCTGTTCAAGTATACTTAGCAATACAATGCCGTTGACAATTAAGTTTACTTCTGTTGGATGTGCGTTTGATTCCGTCCCTGGATTTCCCCCTGAATGTCCGTGACTGCTGCTGGCAGTTTCCTATACCGGCGCCCGAGGCCATGCAGGACTGGTGAGAGCACATCCAACGACATGAAGTCCGAGTGCCGCATGGTGCTTGTGCATGTTGTGTACGTCGAGGTATGTGTTACGCATGCTCCGAAATGAGGAAAGACAGCTTGGAAACCATCACGGAAGGATGCGAGGATGACACCAGCGCATCTGAGTTTCCCGTGCGCCTGGAGTTAGTCGCAGTTGAGACTAGGTGCAGTGATGTGGACATAAGCAGCGGTGCCCCAGGCACGGCCTCCCCCAGCGGACTGCACGGCACGGCTATACCCACGGCATGGTGGACACTGCACGGCACGGCTATACCCACGGCATGGTGGACACTGCACGGCACGGCTATACCCACGGCATGGTGGACACTGCACGGCACGGCTATACTCACGGCATGGTGGACACTGCACGGCACGGCTATACTCACGGCATGGTGGACACTGCACGGCACGGCTATACTCACGGCATGGTGGACACTGCACGGCACGGCTATACCCATGGCATGGTGGACACTGCACGGCACGGCTATATTCACGGCATGGTGGACACTGCACGGCACGGCTATACTCACGGCATGGTGGACACTGCACGGCACGGCTATACTCACGGCATGGTGGACACTGCACGGCACGGCTATACTCACGGCATGGTGGACACTGCACGGCACGGCTATACTCACGGCATGGTGGACACTGCACGGCACGGCTATACTCACGGCATGGTGGACACTGCACGGGACGGCTATACCCACGGCATGGTGGACACTGCACGGGACGGGGCCGAAAATGGCAGCAACAGCACTTAGGCAGCACTTAGGCATGATGTTCACAGGTGGCGACCGCCGACATGCACAGGAAATGGTGCAAAACAACGCATATTCATTGCACGAATAGTTCATTAGATAGATAATCAGATGCTTCCAAGCTGAACGAACAACATGATGTTGTTCTACGGATCCCAGCAGGCTAAGCGCACAGAATATGAACAAGGTCTCCAGTAAATAAACTGCAACGCATGGCACTTGTAGACCCTGTCGCTGAGCCGTGCGGTGCAGAGACTACGAAGGTCCGCTTATAAAGATACTTTGTGGAATGTCTCTTCTGGTGGATACTGTCTATATCGAAAGGTCGTGGGGTCCCAACTCGATGACCTCGCTAGGGTCAGTCTACTACTCGACAGTGTGGTGAGTTGTGGTCCGTCGGACGGCCCGAGTAATGGTGTGTTCAGATGAGGTACTGACTCGATCCGGGGTGCCCAGACACCTTTGACGGGGACACCTTTGCAGGTCAGGTCAGGTCAGGTCAGCATCCATTGAGCTGATCAGGTTTTAGTCGCAATATCACGCAAATAAACTGAGTGCTCAAGATCGCACAAACAGTTCCCACGGCTTCAAACGACTATTTTGCCACTCCACATGGCCCGTATCATACCGTATGGCGCTCGTCCGACCGATTTCGCCATCTAGCTATGGATGGCAAGCACGTTGGAGGGGGAGGTCAAGAAGCCCTATGCAGCTATAGAGTATTTATTCCCTTCACACTTATTTAATTCCGTGCATTTATTGGATGCTTGACATAAAGAAGGGCAACACTTTTTCCTGATAGCTCACGTATTATCAAATTTAAGGTAGATATCTATTTAGTCACCAGTGACGCAAGGCTGTAACTGTTCAACGTATGTGTGTTCCGCGGGCAAAGGCACGTTCTTAGTGATATTTGATTCACGCCTTAATGCCGTCTGGTCCCAGGCTATCGATTGCAATTTGGAGTTGTAGGATTCAGCATTTTGTTCCAGAAGTAGCCAGGGATAAGAACAAAACATCCACTTTCCCCAGCCTATGATGGGAGGTGGATGAAAACCACAGGCTGGCGGAAGAACAGAATTACGCAAAATGCAAGATATTCGATTTCAGCGAAAACGCATTTCACATGTCGGTGTGTGTCTCCCAACGGCGGCAGACACCAGTCCTGTCCCGATGCGTCGGTGGTCGGCCTGCCACCGCCCATATCCCCGGCAAAAGTGCCGCACACACTACCATAATCAGCGGAATCACGCGAATTCCGCTGTACGCACCCCGCCACAATGAAGATGAGCCGTACACGGAGCGCAGTACCGGTGCCCCGCCCGCCTGCCACACATGACGTATGAATTATGGATGTCCACATATCTGAATCCCGATATCCTCATCAATCGATCATTTTCTTCCTTCTATGGGGATGAAAACAAACTGTGAAGCGGCGTTTCGGAGAGCTGAAGGACTCCGCATACGTAACGGCCACCATGGCTGGCGAGCATCGCCATGATAGCGCGGCGCTGGGTGCCGAATATGCGTCACTGGAGGCAGTGGTGGACAGGAGCGCAGAAATACACTGGTGTCTCCATGCCTGACTGGGAACGTAGCAATGCGTGGGGGGAAGAGGGACATTCCGTGCAGTGGTATGTTTGACGTATGTTTGGTATCTTTGGTTTGTTTCCATGTAGTGGCTTGAGTAGGAAGATGCAGGTTTGACTCCTGGGAACAAGCTGTCCAGACATTTTCGGCCATGGAAGCTGACGAGATTTCAAATAATTTTTGATGCAAATATTCTAAGCAAATGGACAATAAGTAGATATATGGGAAGAGGGTGCAAATCATGCAATCGGCAAACAACTCCAGAATTGGTTCCTGTGAAACTCCCATCAGGTAATTGAAATAGTCGCCAATATGATGTGACCGAGTATATTATGGAATATGTACATCAACCCAACGCTGCGCTATTGATCATCTGCGTTGATTGTGCCCTAGTGGCAACAAAACTGTGAGACTTAATTCAACACTAAATGTGCTGGATTGTGGTTGCATATTTCCACACGTGTTGGTTTGTGTTGACCACGAACACCCTGCTTATGTGTGCAGTGACGCCGGCATATGTAGTGCAGTGGCGCCGGTATATGTAGTGCAGTGGCGCCGGTATATGCAGTGTAGTGACGCCGGTATATGTAGTGCAGTGGCGCCGGTATATGTAGTGTAGTGACGCCGGCATATGTAGTGCAGTGGCGCCGGTATATGCAGTGTAGTGACGCCGGTATATGTAGTGCAGTGGCGCCGGTATATGCAATGTAGTGACGCCGGTATATGTAGTGCACTGACGCCGGTATATGCAGTGTAGTGACGCCGGCATATGTAGTGCAGTGGCGCCGGTATATGCAGTGTAGTGATGCCGGCATATGTAGTGCAGTGGCGCCGGTATATGCAATGTAGTGACGCCGGCATACGTAGTGCAGTGGCGCCGGTATATGCAGTGTAGTGACGCCGGCATATGTAGTGCAGTGGCGCCGGTATATGCAGTGTAGTGACGCCGTCATATGTAGTGCAGTGGTGCCGGTATATGCAGTGTAGTGACGTCGGCATATGTAGTGCAGTGGCGCCGGTATATGCAGTGTAGTGACGCCGGCATATGTAGTGCAGTGGCGCCGGTATATGCAATGTAGTGACGCCGGCATATGTAGTGCAGTGGTGCCGGTATATGTAGTGTAGTGACGCCGGCATATGTAGTGCAGTGGTGCCGGTATATGTAGTGTAGTGACGCCGGCATATGTAGTGCAGTGGCGCCGGTATATGCAATGTAGTGACGCCGGCATATGTAGTGCAGTGGCGCCGGTATATGCAGTGTAGTGACGCCGGCATATGTAGTGCAGTGGCGCCGGTATATGCAGTGTAGTGACGCCGGCATATGTAGTGCAGTGGCGCCGGTATATGCAGTGTAGTGACGCCGGCATATGTAGTGCAGTGGTGCCGGTATATGCAGTGTAGTGACGTCGGCATATGTAGTGCAGTGGCGCCGGTATATGCAGTGTAGTGACGCCGGCATATGTAGTGCAGTGGCGCCGGTATATGCAATGTAGTGACGCCGGCATATGTAGTGCAGTGGCGCCGGTATATGCAGTGTAGTGACGCCGGCATATGTAGTGCAGTGGCGCCGGTATATGCAGTGTAGTGACGCCGGTATATGTAGTGCAGTGACGCCGGTATATGCAGTGTAGTGACGCCGGCATATGTAATGCAGTTGCGCCGGTATATGCAGTGTAGTGACGCCGGCATATGTAGTGCAGTGGCGCCGGTATATGCAGTGTAGTGACGCCGGCATATGTAGTGCAGTGGCGCCAGTATATGCAGTGTAGTGACGCCGGTATATGTAGTGCAGTGACGCCGGTATATGCAGTGTAGTGACGCCGGTATATGTAGTGCAGTGACGCCGGTATATGCAGTGTAGTGACGCCGGCATATGTAATGCAGTTGCGCCGGTATATGCAGTGTAGTGACGCCGGCATATGTAGTGCAGTGACGCCGGTATATGCAGTGTAGTGACGCCGGCATATGTAATGCAGTTGCGCCGGTATATGTAGTGTAGTGACGCCGGCATATGTAGTGCAGTGGCGCCGGTATATGCAGTGTAGTGACGCCGGTATATGTAGTGCAGTGGCGCCGGTATATGCAGTGTAGTGACGCCGGCATATGTAGTGCAGTTGCGCCGGTATATGGGCACTGGCGGATCTAGCCCACCGGTTGGGGGGTGGCGCAACTTTCGGATCTTGGCGTCAGCCCCCGCCCCTCCCCCGATGGCGTGTCCAGGATGTGCATGAGAGACGTCGGATGGATTTGGAGGGTACCCACCATGCCATTATTTATTTTTCGTTGAATAGCAATGCTGGCAAATGCACTGCAGTATACACTCACCATGGCCTATGTCAAATTGTTTTTGCATCAGCACTAAGCTTCCCTTTGTTCAAGAAAAGTATCTAAAAGTTGTGAATCTTTTGCATGGTAAGCTAGAATCATTAAACCGGTAGCATATTCGTTGTATTCCCACTCTTTCTACAGTGCAAAACCTTAACCTGGTGTTTACCTGAGCACATTAGCAGCTGTCTCCAAGATAATCATTAGTGAGAAAATTGTTAATGTGAACTTCTTGCTTGGTATAACAGAAAGCAAGCTGATCCCGATCTCATTGGGGTGATGAAAAACTGGATCCCAGCAGGCAGATGCTGGGGTGGAGCTGACTTCTGGAGCAGGCAGAAGATCGAGACAGGAGAGGTTGGAGGCAGAAACTATCCCTTCAGAAGGCTGACATGGAGAATCCAGACTGAAAATAAGGATAGACATAAACTTCAATACGCACATTTGAGTGAAAAACATTTTATTCATAGACATCTTACCCAAGACAATTCCTTTTCCATAACAAGAACAACAAAATACTGCATCTATCAAAATACCACATTTTATTATCAATCCATGGATATATCTGCAATGGGAGGTTAGGCCAGGTTAGCACGCGCCCTGGAGGGGGTGAGGGCGAAATCCGCCGACCCCTCCGGCTTTTTTATACATAATTCCAGATTTTACCGGCCGATATACGGCATTGTTTGCGTACCTGCTTTGAAATGACCGGCACGTTCTTTAAAGCAAGAAAACGGAAATGTGGGGAACTTTTTTCGAGTTAGTGGCCGTTAAAGTAAAAACAAAAATTATCAGCGACAGACCACAAAAATCGGCACTCATTCGCTTCCCGTATATTCGGAAAAATGGAAGTGTCCTTATGCAAGAATAACGACTTATTTGAGGTGCATTGCTATGCAATATTGTTTCAAAGTCAAGTTAGGCCATGGAGGTCAAGTAAGGTCAAGTTCATGGCAGGTTAATGGAATCAAACTTGGTCAACTGGAATATTGTCATAAATTAAAATGACCGCCATACCACTGATGTCACTTTGCATGTTACTCCCTACACATCCTGAAAACTATTGTTTGTTATTGTGTACCTAAGCGTTTCAATACTTTAATGTGTGTACTTCACTCTTTTCTTCGCGAAGTCGATTGCACCGAGCCCTCCAGCGGAGCAGTCGGGCGGTCGGCCTGATTCCGGTAATTGGAGCAAGTAATGACCTGACAAAGTGCTGCTTTATAGGTGACCTAAGGTGAAATGTCTGGTCTGGCATTTGTATTGCATCATTAGTAATGTCCGACACATCAGTGATGTCCATATTGGAGCATTTGAACACAATCAGCGCAATCCATAACAAAGACAGGCCAAGCCACGCAAAACCATAACATTTTTAAATTTTGACCTCATTTGACCTTTCAGATAACGACCTAAGGTCATGAAATTTGCAGGCAATAGTGCTCTCTATCGTACCCATCCACCCGCCGAATTTCGTTGTTCCAGCTTGAATATGAGCCGAGATCTTAGGGGGCGGAATCCACCCCCATAAAGTGCGCGCAATTTCCAGATGCCCTCCAGAGCGTGTGTCAGGTTCTGTTGCTTTTTAACATTGCGATGTTATCAAACTCAAAGCATCTCTTTGGTGTTATTTTGCTCACAAACTGAAAAGTAAACAATTGCACAAAAAATGAGTCGTCGGTTTTATTCACATTCATAAACATTGCATTGGAATGGGATATTAGAAGGATTCATAAAACGCCTTCAATCATGGTACTAGCTAACCTTGCTAACAAGCTATTTACTAGGCAGCCTTGCATGTCAGAATGTGTTGAAAGGATTCTTTTTAATCTAAAAAAGCAAATGAAAATGGACCAAAACGTTGTCTAAAAAACCTAATCTATTCTTGCAGAAAACAAATTAAATGAGACAATTTATTTTTAAAAGATTTTGATTATTTTTTCCCCAAAAAATCACACCGACCAGGGCTATAAAATTCCCTCCCCCCCCCCGAAAAAAGAAGGACAAATTGAAACTTCAAAATTTTGAGTTTTCAAGTTTTCTTTAATTTTCCTTGTCCAATTGGTAGAACAGTCCAAGAAATGTTGTTGGAAGTCAACTTGCCCTTATAAAAGTGCTTACTTTAACCAGAATCCTCTATTTCAGCTGCAATTCGGCAAATATACAAAATATATAGGTAGTCAAAACGAGAAAAAAAAATTACACTCGTAAGTTTTGTTGCATCCGTAAAGATAAGCAAACGCTGAAAATTTCATTAAAATACCTGTATTCCTTAACACGCGCCCTGGAGGGCCTCTGAAAATAACGCGCACTGGAGGGGGGCGGATTCCGCCCCCCCCCCCTAAGATCTCAGCTCCTATGAAGGCTAGAGCAACGAAATTAACAGGGTGTATGGGCACGATAGTGAAGTCTATTATGTGCAAAGATCATGACCTTAGGTCAATATCTTCAAGGGTAAATGAGGTCAAAATAGCAAAATTTTCTGGTTTTGTGTGGCTTGGCTTGTCATTGTTATGGATCACTCTGGTTGTGTTTAAATGCTCCAAAATTTGGATTAATGATGTTTTGGACATTACAAATGATGCAATACAGATGTCAGATCCGCCATTTGACCTCAGGTCACCTATATAGGAGCACTTTATTAGGTCATTACCTGCTCCAGTTACCGGAACCGGGCTCCCATCCCGATTGCTCCGTTGGGCGGCTCGGCACAATCGGCTTCGCAAATAAAGGAGTGAAATACATGAATAAAGTATGGAAATGCTTAGGCACACAATGGCAAACAGTATATTTCGGGATGTATAGGGAGTAACATGTAAAGTGACATCAATCGCATGACAGTCATTTCCATATATGACACATTCCAGTTGACCAAGTTTGGTTCCATTATCCTATCATGAACTTGACCTGACTTGACCTCGGCGACCTAACATGACTTTTAAATTATATAGCATAACAATATGCATCAAACAAGTCGTTAGTGTTGTCAAGAACACTTCTCTATTGCCAATATACGGGAAGCGCATCAGTACCGATTTGTTTGATCTGGCACTGCGAATTGTTTTTACTTTAACAGCCCCTAACTTGAAAAATTCAAGGCCGATTTTCATTTTTCTTACTTTAAGCAATGCGCCGGTCATTTCTAAGTAGGTATGTGAAAAAAAATTGGTCTATATCGGCCGGTACAATATGGAGTTATGTACGAAAAGTACGAAAGTACGAAAGGATTGGCGGATTTCGCCATACGCCCACTAGGGCGTGTGTTAACCTGTTATGAACTTGACCTGACTTGACCTCGGTGACTTGACATGACTCTGGAACAATGTAGCATGACAATGTACATCAAACAAGTCGCTAGTTTTACCAAGAACACTTCCTTTTTGCTAATATACGGGAAGCGCATAAGCGCCGATATTTGTGACCTGGCGCTGAGAAAATTTTTTTGACTTTAGCGACCACTAACTCGAAAAAAAAATGTTCGGTCCATCTTCGTTTTTCTTACTTCAAACAACGCGCCGGACATTTATTGGTAGGTACACAAGCAATGGCGTATATCGGCCGGTAAAATCTGGAGTTATCTGCGAAAAACCGGAGGGGTGGGCGGATTTCGTCCCCTCCAGTGCGCGTGTTAATAGCCAATTGTCTCAAATAAGCCGGCATGAAACCAGCTGCCTTTTGATGCCATGTTCAACTACTTTTATCAATGTCTAACCCTGTCAATTTTGCACTGAATTCAAGGACTTGTGTCTCGAATTTTCATATTATATTACTTTAAATTGAATATAGGAAGTACTACATTAGGGAAGTAATTTTGAATGGCCTCAAATAAACTGACAGAAAATCGGCTGCCTTCTGATGCCATACTGGACAACCTTTATATGTATTTAACCATGCCATTTTTGCATCCAACTCCAGGATTTCTGTCTTTAATTTTCACACTGTATTAATTTTATTTATATATCAGATGTTCTACGTTAACGAATTAATTTTCAATGATCTCAAATAAACTGCCGTAAAATGGGCTGCCTTCTGATGCTATACTCGACTACTTTTATAGGTATCTAACCCTGTCATTTTTTACCTTTTTACATGAAGCTGTCCGGAATTATTGAGGTTTTGGAATGGCTCAATGCACATCAAGCGCCAGCGGTTGCTGCCCAGAAGAACCGGAGGGTCGCCGAGGGGTGGATGACAAAAAAGTAAAGTAAAGTTCCACCCTTCAACAATACTAAGCAACATCGGCTCTGCCACGCCAAATTGATATAGGAGAAATTCACGGTTGTAGATGCATTCTCTCCATTCCACGCTCATAAGCGTAATGTTCTAAAACAATATCGAGAAAACTTGTCGGCCTTAACTGGAATGGTGGCGCAACTAATCCCAGGCACGTCGCCTGTCGTTTAGAATCTGAAAATCTGCCTATAACTTTCCAGTTGGAGTACATTAACACTCAGGGGATGGTCAGCACCCCACCATATTATGAATGGCGGCGGGCGGCTAGGGACGGGCCGGGAGCCGCCGGCGTCGCCGCCGGCGTCCAGCCGTCCACAGTGAAAATAGTACCAGAAAGCAATATGCGCAATATGTAAAGACATCAAGACATAAAGACAAAAGATAAGTGCAACTATGAGCCACAAGGGCCTTTCTTGGTTGCACTGTGCACACTCAACCAGTTGTCCACCAAATCTGTCGATCAGCACTCCATATAATATTGAAAAGCAAGCCCTCTATTCTTATAATGATTGTCTATGCTGCTTTTGAAGACGTTCAATGTGCAGCTACTTACAATACTTTCTGGCAGCTGGTTCCAGTATTCTAATATCCTGTTGGTGAAGAAAGACTGTCTTAACACCCGCCCTGGAGGGCCTCTGAAAATTAAACGCACTAGAGGGGGGGCGGATTCCGCCCCCCTAAGATCTCGGCTCCCATTAAGGTTAGAGCAACGAAATTCACAGGGTGGATGGGCACGATAGTTAGCTCTATTGTGTGCAAATTTCGTGACCTTAGGTCAATATCTTCAAAGTCAAATGAGGTCAAAATACCAAATTTTTATGGTTTTGCGTGGCTTGCCTTGTTATTGGTATGGATAGCTGTGATTGTGTTTAAATGCTCCACAATTGATATTAATGATGCTTTGGACATTACTAATGATACAATAGACATGCCAGATCCGCCATTTGCCCTCAGGTCACCTATATAGGAGCACTTTATCAGGTCATTACCTGCTCCAGTTACGGGAACCGGGCTGCCTACCTGACTGCATCGTTCGGCAGCTCGGCACAATCGGCTTCGCAAAGAAAGGAGTGAAATACGTGAATAAAGTATAGAAACACTTAAGCACACAATGACAAACAGTAGGATGTGTAGAGAGTAACATGCAATGTGACGTCAATCGCATGACAGTCATTTCAATTTATGACAACATTCCAGTTGACCATGCTTGGTTTCATTAGCCTCTCATGATGACCTCGGCGACCTAACATGGCTTTTAAATCATATAGCATAACAATATGCATCAAACAAGTCGCTTGTGTTGTCAGGAACACTTGCCTTTGCCAATATACGGGAAGCGCAGTAGTGAAGATTTTTGTGGTCTGGCGCGGCGATTTAAAAAAAACCTTTAACAGCCCATAACTTAAAACAAATTTCGGCAGATTTTCATTTTTCTTTCTTTAAACAATGCGCCGGTCACTTCTAAGCAGGTACGGAAAAAATGGCGCATATCGGCCGTACAATATGCAGTTGTGTAAAAAATCGGAGGGGCGGGAGGATTTCGCCATCCACCCTTCCAGGGCGTGTGTTAATCTGTCATGAACTTGACCTGACTTGACCTCGGTGACCTGACATGACTTTGAAACAATGTAGCATAACAATGTACATCAAACAAGTCGCTAGTGTTGCCAAGAACACTTCCTTTTTGCCGATATACGGGAAGAGCATCAGGGACAATATTTGCGGTCTGGCGCAGATAAAATGTTTTGACTTTACCGGCCCCTAGCTCGAAAAAGTTTCGGTCGATTTGCGTTTTTCTTACTTTGAACAACGTGCCGTTAATTTCTAAGCAGGTACACAAACAATCGCGTATATCGGCCGGTATAATCCGGAGTTATCTACGAAAAATCGGAGGGGTGGGCGGATTTCGCCCCCCCCCCCCTACAGGGCGCGTGTTAAATCCGAGAATACAAGGTCCAAGAATGAGCCATGCCTGATAGGTTCCGTTACAAATTGGTGTAAGAGCATGTCCTCTTAAAGGCATTTCCTAAGCATTTTGCATGATGGGGAGCCAACACCAACATTTTCATAACCTTTTAGATTAAAGTCACCAAGAAAAAGGCGCTTCCTTCGAAAGTTTCTACTGGTTTCCTCACAAATCATCTTATCAAGCTCCAGTTGCTGAGAATGTGGCAGGATTCCTGATCGGTAGAAAGCTCCTATCCTCAGTGTATTGCTGTTGCCTTTTCCCACAGCGACATCAAGCCAAATGGACTCCACAGACACATTTTTATCCTCACCTGCTACTTTTTGAGAACTGAATAAGCTATTCACATAGAGCATTACACCACTCCCTTTCACTGCTGGACCCAAAGTGCATGGAAACATATTGTATCCCTGGATCTCATAGTCCTGCAAGTTATCTCAAAAATACCCCTCACTGACCCATGGCAAACAAAGTCTGGTTCCTCCTCAGCAGCATAACACTTGAACTCATCAAATCTGGATTGGATACTCTGCGCATTAAGCATCAAACACTTAACATCATAACCATCATCACAACACTTAACACTTACAAGCTGAGTAAAGTTTCTAGCACAATTTGTCCACTGGAAGTAAATGGGACTACATTGGGTGAGGATAGTGAGATGGTTGAGGAGCTGAGCAAGCAGTTTAAATCAGTGTTTACATTGGAAGATATGACCAATCTGCCGACCGTACACCGTAGTTCAGTGACATGTGATCTGATAAATGATGTTGATTTCATTGATAGTGATGCTGTTTACAATCATATCAGGAAAATAAAGCCAAACAAGGCAGCAGGACCTGATGAAATTTATGCTAGGGTGTTACGGGAAACTGAAAAGGAACTGACATTTCCACTTAGTATAATATTGTGTAGATCAGTTTGACAAAATGAAATTCCAACCGATTGGAAAACGGCAAATGTAGTTCCTATTTTCAAGAAAGGAGAAGAGGGAAAGTTGAAAACTATAGGCCAGTAAGTCTCATATCCCTAGTCTGCAAGGTACTCGAATCAATTATCAAGGATTTTGGACTTTTTGAATTTCGCCACAGAACAATTTGATCAGGAAAATCAGGTTGATGTAGCATATCTTGACTTTAGCAAGGCCTCTGATAAGGTACTCCATAAACAGTTAATGATACAGTTTCAGGCCCATGGTATTGTAGGTAGCATCTTAAAATGGATAGAGTTGTGGCTTTCAGATAGACAGCAAAGAGTGATGCTAAATGGTACAAAGTCATCATGGCAAAATGTTCTTAGTGGAGTCCCCCAGGTGTCAGTACTGGTGCCACTACTGTTCATTATATTTGTAAATAACATTGAAAGTGGCCTAAGCAGTAAAGTTTTGAAATTTGCGGATGATTTGAAGGTCTTTAGGGCAATAACAGATCAAGATGAGCATATCTCGCTGCAAAAAGACTTAGAGAAACTTATGAAGTAGTCCGAAGAATGGCAAATGAAATTTAAGTTTGATAAGTGCAAAACCATGCATGTAGGTAAGCAGCATATGAAGGCTCCGTACTTGATGGGTGGCCAAATGCTATCAGTGACTCAACAGGAGAAGGATATGGGTGTTATTCTAAACACAAAATTTGTGGCATCAGAACAGATCAAGGAAGCCAGGAAGAAGGCACTGAGAATGCTCGGGGCAATAAATAGGAATGCATCATACAGAAGTGAGTAAGTCATCAGGAGCTTTACCGTGCATATATCAGGCCACATTTGGAATACTGCATCCAAGCTTGGTCTCCTAGCTATGAAAAATATTGGTGGGTTCTAGAGAGAGTACAATAGAGGGCTACAAAAATGGTTAATGGCATAAGCAACCTGGCATATGAGGAAATATTGAAGAAATTGAATATGTTTTCACTTTGATATAGAAGGCTGGGAGGAGATCTCATCGAGATCTTTAAATTTGTCCATGGTCTGGAGAGGGACATCTTGAGGAAATGTTTGAATTGAACAGAAATGATGCAATTAGAGGTAATAAATTCAAAATTAAAGTAAACCACAGCAGAACAAGGTTAAGACAGACTTTCTTCACCAACAGGGTAGTAGAACACTGGAACCAGGTGCCAGAAAGCATTGTCAGTAGTAGCACATTGAACATCTTTAAAAACAGCATAGACAATCATTTTAAGAATAGAGGGCTTGCTTTTTGGTATTACAGGGAGGGCTGATTGACAGATTTGGTGGGCGACTGGTTCAGTGTACAGAGTGCAACCAGAGTGGGCCCTTGTGGCTCATAGTTGCACTAATTTTTTATGTCTTTATGTCTTTATGTATAACATATGCTCCATAACCACCTTTGGCTTTTTTATTCCGAGGAGTCCTTTTATCACTGGATGAACTACCACTCTGCCTCCTTGAACTACTGCTGTCCCTATTTGCTGACTTTGAGGTTGCTCTATTCCCTTGGCTGACACTCTCGGAATATCCAAGAGATGGCAATGCAATTTCGTCCCTCCCCACCCCATTTCCTAGTTTCCCTGAAGGACATGCTCATACACTTTGTCTAACACATGAACCCCATTCTCAGAGAAATGCAGGCCATCCCTCTGATAGAGGTCCCATGATCCATAAAACCTGCACCACTCATCAACAAAGGTGAAACCTGACTCATGACAGAGCTTACCTACCCTGGCATTGGCTGCCAGTGCCCTAGAGCTCCTCATAGGGGAGGCTCCAGCCCTAGGCAAAATTGCAGTTACAATGACTCTCCTATTGCTATTCTTCAGGGTGGCCAGAAGGGCTCTGTAGTCCTGCAGCAGCTCCTCACTCCTAGCAGGACCTATGTTATTTACCCCTACCTATACTACAACTGTGCTGAACTGGTGATCACTGGTGGCCTGTGCCACCACTGGCACCAGTTCCTTGACCTTGGCACCAGGTCTGGTGATGCACCTCCTCTCCCTCCTACGTTTACAAAATACCCGATCTAAATATCGCACACGAGAATCACCTACGACCAGAACCGTATCCTCACTAATACTATTCTGGGCGCAAGATAGTGCCTGGAATCTATTTGATATTGCTATGCCTGGTTGTTGAGCGGTTCGACTAGGCTTCCTCCCACTCCTACCACCTGCTACCTGCCACTCACTGACCCTTTTCTTAGGCTCGTGTCTGCAAATCCTCCACCCCCTGACCTCATGCCACTTCCCCTCCTATGACCTACCAGAACTGCCCCTCTGTTCAATATTAACACTCTCCTCTAGAGAAATCCCAGCCACCTCCACAGTAGGGGAAGCCTCAGCCATGTAGTAACACAGTAGCAATATGCGCAATATCTCACTGTAAGTGGCAATGGAATTGACGTCTAAAGGCAAGTTAACGTTCACGAATGAACTTCGAACCAAATTTTATGGAGACGGAGTCTCATAAATTGTAACTATATTCTTCGCGCACACACTCGTGAGCATCCGGGCGCGCTTGTCGCGTGCGCATGCTACAGAGTTCTTGAATGGCATCAGGGACCTACCTGTTTTCTGTCTTTGCTGGAGACCCCTCTGATGTCCGCATTAACATTGCGTCTGACTCCTAACGTTCCCCCCACCCTTGGATCCGCCACTGTGAATTAGGACTCGCTGGTGATTAGTAAGGTCCACAGATTTCATCCAAACTCGAATTTTTAACCAGATGACAATCGTCGAATGTGGCACTAAATTGGGGTCGGGACCCGTGCTGGACACGTCGGTGGCTTCAGATAATCTGACGGGGGCAGTTAGGGATACATGAGAAAATGTACCATTAAGAAATATGTATTCATGTTAATCTCTCACTCCGGTGACATTTCATATTTTGCAGTAAGGTGATGCTTTAAGCACCTAATGCTATTGTACCACTCTGAGAAAATGCTTTAATTGGCTCCTAAGACTCACTATTCTAGTTGGTGTGTTGGTATTCTTCAGGTACTTAGAGCATTATCTTACAGCATAGGAGGTAACGATTTATAGTGAATAATAGTTGGGTATTTCCCTCAGTATAGTAGTAGTGAGGATACAGTACTGGTTGTAGGTGGTTCTCGTGTTCGACATTTCGACAGGGTATTCTGTAAAGATAGGAGAGGCAGGAGGTGCATCACCAGGCCTGGTGCCAAGGTCAAGTACCTGGTGCCAGTGGTGGCACAGGCCGCCAGTGATCAGTTTAGTACAGTTGTAGCCGAGGTAGGGGTAAATAATATAGGTCCTGCTAGGAGTGAGGAGCTGCTGCAGGACTACAGGGCCCTTCTGGCCACCCTGAAGGATAACAATAAGAGAGTCATTGTAATTGCTATTTTGCCAAGGGCTGGAGCCTCCCCTGAGAGGAGCTCCAGGGCACTGGCAGCCAACGCCAGGGTAGGTAAGTTCTGCCGTGAGTTAAGTTTCAGCTTTGTTGACAAGTGGTGCATGTTTTATGGCTTTTGGGACCTCTACCAAAGGGATGGCCTGCACTTCTCCGAGAAGGGTGTGTATGTATTAGACAAAGTGTATGAGCATGTCCTTCAGGGAAACTAGGCAATGAGGTGGGGAGGGTTGCAGTGGCATTGCCATCTCAGGGATACGCCAATTTGAGCAAGTGCTTTGATGTGATAGATCACTCAAAACTCCTGTCAAAATTAAGTCTCCACAGCATCGATGCTTCCTGGTTTTCGGCTTATCTTCAGAATCACACCCAGAGTGTCAGCCTTACTGACAGTCTGGGTGTCGTCCACAAATCTGCTCCGTTGCCCAACAGCATCGGCGTTTTTCAAGGATCATCTCTCGGACCTCTCCTCTACTGCGTCTTCGCCAACGACCTCAGCCTGTTCGCCGAAGGTGCAGTAGTTGTTCAATACGCTGACGACACCCAAATTTTGGTCAGTGGTAAGAAATCTCAAATTCAAAATGTTGTCACTCATATGGAAACAGTTCTGGCCTCCCTCGATATCTGGTTTCGAGCAAATGGACTGAAAATTAACGTAGCTAAGCTGATGATGTTGGGCAGCCCACAAAATCTGCGTGCCTTACCGGATGTCACAGTGAAATTTCGCGATCATCATCTACCCACCATTTCGGAATGCAAAAATATCGGTATTATTTTCGATCGCTCTCTCAGCTGGGACTCGCACGTCTCAGAATTGACTCGTCATTGTTTCGGAGTTCTGGGTGGTCTGTCGCATCTGAGGGGGCACCTTCCACCTGCCGTCATCTCCGCGCTGGTCAATGCTCTGATCTTCTCGCAGATCCGCTACTGTATTTCTGTGTATGGTAACGGAGGCAAAAAGAACCTATCTCGCATTCAAAAAATTATATACTACTCGGCTAAGGTAATTTTCGGCCGCAAAAAGTTTGACCACATTTCGGATCTGCTGAGGAGGCTGGGCTGACTCAGCGCGGAGAACCTGGCGAGTTATCACACCATTCGCCTCATACACAAGGTGCGTCTCCATGGTGAGCCAGAGTCACTGGCTCACGATCTCACCACCATGGCGGAGATTCGTGACCGGACCACCCGTCAAGACCACAACTTGTATGTCCCCCGGTCCCGTACCGAGATGGGGAAGAGACGCTTTAGTTCCAGAGCGCCACACATGTACAACTCACTGCCACCTGAGCTGATGTGACTTCCCGTGTCGATCTTTGGTCGCCACCTACGGGAGTATCTACTTGACGTGCCGCCCGTGCCGGACTGATAGACTGCTGGACTTGCTGCTATTTTATATATTTTTTTTTTTTATAGTTCCACTGGTATTCTGTGATTTTGACCCTCTTTTTTACCTTTTGTGCTGTGTTGTTTTATCTATTTGACGCGATGTCGTAATAGCCACAAGTCAATTGTGGATGACCTCAATAAAGTCTGTCTGTCTGTCAATAGTGACAGCCAATGGAATAGAACCCAGAAGTCAGCACATATGGATAGCAGTAGTTCAAGAAGGCAGAGTGATAGGTCATCCAGTGATGAAAGAACTCCTCAACACGAAAAAGCCAAAGGTGGTTATGGAACATTTGTTAAGTGTATGATGCTTAACACGCTCCCTGGAGGGGGGCGAATTCCGCCAACCATCCGGTTTTTTCGCAAACTCCAGATTTTGCCGGCCGATACACGCCATTATTTGTGGACCTGCTTATAAATGACCGCCGCATTGCTTAAAGTAAGTAAAATGAAAATCGACCAATTTTGTCAAGTTAGAGGTCGCTAAAGTAAAAAAAATAATATATCAGCGCCAGATCACAAATATCGGCGCTGATGCGCTTCCCGTATATTGGCAAAAGGAAAGTGTTCTTGACAACGCTAGCGACTTGTGTGATGAATATTGTAATGCTATATAATTTAAAAGCCGTGTTAGGGCGCCGAGGTCAAGCTAGGTCAAGTTCATGACAGGCTAATGGAACCAAAGTTGGTCAACTGGAATGTTGTCATAAACGCAAATGACTGTCATGCGATTGATGTCACTTTGCATGCTACTCCCTACACATCCGGAAATCCACTGTTTGTCATTGTGTGCCTAAGTGTTTCTACACTGTATTTATGGATTTTGCTTGATGTCACTGTGAGAAAAGGAAACAGCAATAAACTGAGCATAGATGCTTTGTACCGATCAGGAACCCTGCCGCATTCTTAGCAACTGGAGCTTGATAAGGTGATTTGCGAGGAAATCAGTAGAAACTTTGAGAGGAAAAGCCTTATTCGTGGTGACTTTAAGTTAAATATAAAAGTATTGGCGTTGGCTCCCCATCATGCAAAATGTCTGGGAAATGTCTTGAAGAGGACCTGTTTTTACACCAGTTTGTAACGGAACCTACCAGGCATGGTCCATTCTTGGACCTTGTCTTCTCTTATTTAAGTGACTTAGTTCAAGACTTGACTGTAGGTATAACTCTGGGAAGAAGTAACCATAACATAGATAGATTCAAGGCACATGTAGTGGGAACTATCAAGGATAATTTGGTACAGGGTACACTTCCTACAACTCACTTCTGCTTCCTACAACCAGGCTTGGATTTGTGTTTTGAAATCTTGAATTCGAAGAACAAGAATGTGGAGCTTCAGAATTCTTCCTTTCTGTTCCTGACATCACAACCACTTCCTGCACATTCCACTTAGTCCAGGTCGTTATCAAACATGAATAAGCCCCATTACCAAATTGCCAACCATTATTATTAAGTCGTTCGACCAGAAAATTACAGAATACTTGTGTAAACAGGCTCTGTTAAAATACAAAAATTCGTGATAAGGTTCCAGCCATGGCTACAACTGGATCTCAGTGTGTTTTGATGACGCAGACAGAGAATGGAAGCTTCCCGACGAGGCACAACCTTTTCGTGGTTGGGGGATTGAGTGCCCCAAAGATCCGATGACCATCTTACCGGTGATGGGTGAGACTAAGAGTGCTTCACTCGTCCTGCCATCCATACGCTCCCATTCCAATGCCCCTCTCATCCCAACATTCATGTCCTTCACCTGGCCCTGCAACACCAACTCTCCCTATCATGAGAGGGGGATATATCATTGTCATCGGCATTTATAAGCAGGTACACAAACAATGGCGTAAAGGCTTGGTCAACTGGAATGTTGTCATAAATGGAAATGACTGTCATGCGATTGATGTCAGTTTGCATGTTACTCCCTACACATCCGGAAATCTACTGTTTGCGATTGTGTGCCTAAGCGTTTCTATACTTTATTCATGTATTTCACTCTTTTCTTTGCGGAGCCAATTGTGCCGAGCCGCCTAACGGAGCAGTCGGGTGGGCAACCCGGTTCCGGTAACTGGAGGAGGCAATGACCTGATAAAGTGCTACTATATAGGTGACCTGAGGTCAAATGGCGGATCTGGCATATGTATTTCATCATTTGTAATGTCCAAAACATCATTAGTGCCAGTTTTGGAGAATTTATGAAACACAATGACAGCGATCGATAACAATGACAAGCCAAGGCACGTAAAAACAGGAAATTATGCTATTTTGACCTCATTTGACCTTGAAGATATTGACCAAAGGTCACGAAACTTGCACACAATAGAGTTAACTATCGTGCCTATCCACCCTGCGTTGGTCTTTGCTCGTTACTTTTCTTAATTTCGTTGCTCTAGCCTCAATGGGAGCCGAGATCTTAGGGGGCGGTATTCGCCCCCTCCAGTTCGCGTAATCTTCGGAGGCCCTCCAGGACACGTGTTAAGCGTCTGTGCATATGTCAGGCCACAAGTGGAATATTGCATTCAAGCTTGATCTCCTAATTATAAAATAGATTGTTGGCTTTTAGAGAGAGAGAGAGAGAGAGAGAGAGAGAGAGAGAGAGAGAGAGAGAGAGAGAGAGAGAGAGAGAGAGAGAGAGAGGTATAATAGCTATGTATATATATATATATATATATATATATATATATATATATATATATATATATATATATATATATATATATATATATATATATATATATATATATATATATATATATATATATATATATATATATATATATATATATATATATATATATATATATATATATATATATATATATATATATATATATATATATATATATATATATATATATATATATATATATATATATATATATATATATATATATATATATATATATATATATATATATATATAGATATAGTATATATATATATATATATATATATATATATATAGATAGAGAGAGATATATAGAGATAGAGAGAGAGAGAGAGAGAGAGAGAGAGAGAGAGAGAGAGAGAGAGAGAGAGAGAGAGAGAGAGAGAGAGAGAGAGAGAGAGAGAGAGAGAGAGAGAGAGAGAGAGAGAGAGAGAGAGAGAGAGAGAGAGAGAGAGAGAGAGAGAGAGAGAGAGAGAGAGAGAGAGAGAGAGAGAGAGAGAGAGAGAGAGAGAGAGAAAGAGAAAGTACAAAAGAGGGCTACAAAAATAAAAATGGTTAATGGTAAAAGGAACCTGGCATATGAGGAAAGATTGAATATCAGGAACCTGGCATATGAGGAAAGATTGAATATCAGGAACCTGGCATAGCAATTTAATATGTTTTCACTTAGATATAGAGGGCTGAGAGGAGATCTCATGGAGGTCTTTACATTTGTCCATGGTCTGGAGAAGGGAAATCTCAGGTAATTTTTTTTTATTTAACAAAATTGATGCAATTAAAGGTCATCAATTCAAAACTAAAGCTAACCACATCAGGACAAGGTTAAACAGTCTTTCTTCACCAACATTGTAATAGAACACTGAAATCAGCTGCCAGAATCCATTATCAGTAGCAGCACATTGGACATCTTTAAGAACAGCTTGGACAATCATTATAAGAATAGATGGCTTGCTTTTCAGTATTCAAGGGATGCTGATCGACGGATTTCGTGGGCAGCTGGTCGCGCGTCCAGAGTGCAAGGAAGAATGGTCCGTGGCTCATAGTTGCACCGATCATTTATGTCTTTTTGTATCATTTATATCTCTACGTTATGATGATGATCATGATGATGATGATACTAATGCTGGTGCTGATGGTGATGCTGGTGCTGGTGCTGATACTGGTGTGGATGCTGATGCTGATGCTGATGCCAAAGCTGATGCTAATTCTGATGCTGATGCTAATGCTGATGCTAGTGCTGATGCTAATGCCGATGCTAGTGCTGATGCTAGTGCTGATGCTAGTGCTGATGCTAATGCTGATGCTAATGCTGATGCTAATGCTGATGCTAATGCTGATGCTGATGCTAATGCTGATGACGACGACGACGACGACGACGACGAAGATGATGCTGATGATGATGATGATGATGATAATGGTACAATTCTCGCTCGCTCGAGGGGACCATGGCTGAGCCGCTGGTGCTCGGTGAAGTGTCTGCCCTTGCTGTTCGTTCATCTTGGCAAGAGCTGATTAAGTATCCAATGTTCTGCTCTCTCCAACATCTTATGGAGCAGTCAACAGCAGCGTGGTCCTGTTCTGCGAATTATCTATGATTTCGGCAACCGCTGCTTACTGTTAACGGCTCAGTATTGACAATCATGATCACTTATAATAGTGTCAACATTGATGTGCACATGCTTGAGCTTCATCATGATGATGTGGATTCGTGGATTGTATCGCACCCTCCCTCTCCACATCCATGAAACATGTAGCAAGCGGACATTGCATATGTGCGGAAAAGCAAACCTACATTCCCCTCCTTTTCATCCACCGACAGTCTGAGTCATGCTTGAATAGATGGCGGTTGAATATATATTTGGCCTTGTATAAGTTGTTTTAACTTTGTGGAATAACACTGAATTTGTTTCAATTTTTCATAGTACCGCTGCAATTGTAATGTGTACGCTCAGCCACCATATTTAAGCACGTGCAATCAACTTATTCAGACATAAAATATACTCTCAACCAATGTTATATTTGGTAAACAATTTGTGTGAATATTCTTACGTGCATGGCGGCCCCTGTTCAGTTATGACAAGGTGTGATGGGGAGAGTGCAGGACGGTTGTCCATATGCAGAACGTATTGCGCGACACAAGACCACTCGTGCCCACCGAGGTCGAGCGGGAACCGTGAAGAACGACGAACCGCACGCGAGCGCCGTCTCAACGACTCGAAGCGCACGACCATGCACGTTAAGTAGCATCGTATGTATGCTTATGGAGATGAACGCGCGGAATTCAGAATCGTTCCTATTCGAATGTCCATCACGTGGCTGGGGATTCAAGGTGGGCCGAGTGGGGAGGTGTGTTCAGCTCTTCTTGGTTCGGTACCGATGGATGCTAATTTGTCGCTTTCTCTGTTCGACCTGAAAATTTCGAACATGAAGACTTCGATAGTTCGGTAACAAATCTCAAGCTTTGACGCATCCTCTCAAGCACTGCATGTAAATAAAGGATGTAAGTTTTTAAGAACTATGACCAAGAAAAACTGCAGCACCTTGACGCGAATTCAGTACTATCCGTTTCTACTCGAGCGATAATGATAGCTCATTTTGCAGCAAAGCTCGTCCTGGAAGTTACGCATGGCCCGAACGTCCTTCTCGCGGCGCCGCGGGAGCTAGTCATATATCGGTTCCACGACAACCCAATTGAGAGTCGGTGGTCGTGATCCTGCTTCTTGTGTTTTGTGTCTGAGGCAGCGACAGCAGAGCATCAGATGATGAGGTCCAGCCCGAACACCATCGAACATAGTCGCATTCTTTTAAACAGACTTCGTCCAAGGGCTCGAACTGGGTTGGTCCCTGCGTTCGCGCACCCTCTAATGACCGGTAGCCGGCATGGTTCAACAACAGTTTGCATGTTCACGTCTTCAGGTCACATGTATGCATGTGCGTATGCAATATTCTGTCCACCATCGAAAGCGATCGTTGATGCGATTGCGCGTCAAACTAGCTTTGGGTAACTGCGATGGGGTGACGTGTGAATATAAACACCCACCAAGCAAATCACATAAATTTCACACAAAACATAATCAGCCCGCCATGTCACCAATAACGCACATATAGGCCCAGCCTGCGCTTACACCACCCTCATATTGCCTTGTCCGAAGTCATCATGTCAGCAGCCAGCAGCTAGTAGCGGTACCTCTGTTCCGTCTGAGGTCAGCATATCAGTAGCTGGAGCTGGTAGCCGCATCCCCGTCCCGTTTTAGGTCAACATATCAGCAGCTGAGGCTGGTAGCGGCATCCCTGTCCCGTCTGAGGTCAGCATATCAGCAGCTGTGGGCAGGTAGTGACGTCACAGGCTTGGCAGAGAAAGCGCTTCTGGTGTCACGCGGGGCCTGGCTTCACGTGGACGCCGATCTGTAGTGGAACGAACGCCTGTAAAACTCGACTCTTGCCTCGGTGACCTGGGGCAGGCTTGTTCCGGTGGCTCCTGTAGTCTGGACGGAGACACTCACTTCCTCTATGTATGGCTGCACATCGCCTTCAGATGGGTTGAAGATAAGTTGGAGAGGAGCATCTTGTGCATGTTGACTATCTCGCGTTGCTTAATGGCATGTTGTACAGCAGACCAGTGCGGCTGGCGAAGATCGAGGGTGACGTGCTCACACGTGGACTGGTGTTCGTAACCGCCCAGGCGCCATAGTTTGTCACTCGCTGCGGTTTCTTTGTCCCTGAACGCAGCTGTTCCAGGCAGAGGTATGCATCAGCTGACATGTTGAAATTCCAGGCCTTGGACGATCAGCTTCGCGACCTCTCTTTGAAAAGTTGCTGATTGTCTTGCCCAATTCTGACATTAAGCAATTTCTTGCAGCATCGAAGAAGTGGTTCTCTCACGAGTGGTCGGAATCAAGCGTGATGTCCAGATGTTTCATACCCCATGGATCTGGTCTGCAGATGTACGATGGTCACGGTGAACTCGCCACTGGTCCAGCGTCTGGCTGATTTGATGATGGTCACTTCGGCCTTGGACGGCTCAGCTTAAGTTGGTTGGTGGTCATCCGGCAACGCCTGGGCCGTCTTAAGTGTTGCCTCTGTGTCATGTTGTGCTCAGCATTGCCTGGGACGCAGCTATAGAGGAATTGGCGGCTGGCAGCGAAGGCGATGATCCTGACTCCTGCAACGTGAGAGGTGGGGTTTGCGGTGAATAGCTGGAAGAGGGTCGATCCGAGAATCTACCGTTGGATCACTGCATGCGGGACTGTCAGAGCGCTAGGACTGTCAGCCACCTGCCGAATTCGGTTAGCAAGCGGTTGGAGAACTATCTGCTGACGATACTGTACCAGCTCATCTTTTCGAGAGGGTAACCATAATCAATAATTACGAAAGCTTCTGATGTATCCGTGAAGACCAGACTGCTGATGCCTCCTCGATCAGAGCTGGCTACCATGTAGCATGAAGTCGCCAACATAGCCGTCACTGTACCATCGCGTCCACGCCTGAAGCCGTTACTCGGGCAGGAGAAGATGATGGAGGGTGATGTATCCGCCGAGCAACTACAGACGAAGAACCGTTCTGTTAGCTTCTCGATTGTCAGTCGGATGGAAGTTGACCGATAGCCGTTGACATCACGCTGCTTTCCACCATTGTGAGTCGGGAGAACGCGCGTCGCCTTCCACCCCCGCGGCGCGGAGTATGTCAGCAGGGAGGAATTGAGGACCTGCCCACACCTGCCCAGAAAGAATGAAGCTACAGATGGATGGGTGGGTTGATGAGTGTGATCATTAGTAGCGTGTCAACAATCAATGGATAACAGTGTGATTGCGGCCATCTAAATTGCATATCAGCTTGATAATGACTGATAAATGACATACCAATTGGATGAGTGCAGCTGAAGCTATTTATGCATGTGCCGAAGTTAAGTATATTTCCCAGAATTAGTGTCGCAATGCAACTGCTGATCAATGACATCAGATATGTTTCAGACAATTTTTTTAAAAACAAATGTTCAAACTAAGCATTAGCCAACACCAACAATGTATCATTGTATCAGTTATCCAATCTGTAAAGATCCAATTCAATCGACAGCTTCAGACACTGACAGCTATTCAAAGCCGGAGCACGTAATATCAGACGGACGTAGCACAGCGGGTCTGAAGCTGTCGCCCAACAACTGCGGTGTGGGACTGAACCAGCTACCACATTTGGGACATAATTTTCCCACATAGTGTGCCGATTGATCCTCAGAGTGTTCGCTGCATTGTAGAGCTGAAGCCGCCATCGACCGCTGATGATGGGAGGCGTGTTTGCGGATTTTTCGCATGGTTTTATATTCCCGCATGCATTTGAGCGCTTTCTAGCGCACCGTTGGTTTGGCCTGCCAAACCAATGCCATTTTATTGGCATGTACAGTTCGATGTAGCACTTTACTTTTGAGAGGGCAACATCTTTCGAAGCTGCTGCTAGCGTATTCCACCCGGGGAAGACCGCGGGTTTATCCTGTATGCGTTAGATCTGAGCACGTTATATGGTGCGTTTGATAGGCGCGAGAACAGTGGTAGCGTGGAATGGAAGCAAGCGGAATTGGAGCCAATTCATGACCTTCAATTTTCCAGCGTCATCACTTGCTTGAAAAAAGCAACCTGACTATTTAGTTGGAACAGAATCCGGAACAATGCACATCGTTAACAATACTGATAATGTAAAAGTAGGCATTGTGTGATGGCGTTGGCAAGAGAGCCACCAGCGGCTCACCACGCTTCATCACTTCGCGGTGAATGCAGCAGATATGCACGATCTCCAGAAATTCGCATAATGAAACCACCGGCACCCACAATGTTTCTGAACAAAATTGAGAGGAAGCACAAGCGCCACGTGCTCACATGCTCATGTGAATGTGTTTGCTGCTGACTTCTGCGGTGTTAATGTCATTATTCGCCAAGCCTAGATAGCCTGGCATCAGAAGCGGGACATAATTATATCGTGCTTTCATGCACTGTCTAGACAATAAATAAAAGCTCGATTTTTTCTTCACATTCTATACAAAAAATGGTAATTTGCATGCGTGGTAATTTGCTCTATTTCGTCAGGATGCGGGAAAAGGAACAACTAGCACAATGTATCGCAGGGAAATGCCTCAGATAATGCACCAGAATCATGACACCTGCCACCATGTGGGTTGTGGCTATGAAACACTTCTCGAGAAGCTATCTCGAAATATTGGCCCCCTGTTCCCAAGCGTGATTGCACAAATTGCTCGCATAGCCCAAGGCGTTGTAGTTCCAGTGACGACAGCTTGGTATCCCGGCCGCCGCCTTTGCTTACGCCACCTTCGTGTGGGAGAAGCCTTGGTCGTGCACATGTCCAGCAGCAGTTCTGTGAAGCAGGCCAGTTTCGACGTGCGGGGGCAACTCGCCCGCTGCCCACTCGTCATGCTCTGGCGTCTGGCACCGCAGATCGCCTGCGATCGGATGCATGCAGATCAACACCGGTGCCGCCGGTGCCCCGCAGCTTCCTGGTGGGGAGCCGAGGGGTCGGCACCGCGACCGAAACTAGAGCGGGCACGGCCCGACAGTCGGTCAGCCTGGCAAAAAGCCGCCAGCGCCGGCAAACAGCGTGACACGGCAGCCGGTCGGCGTCCATTGCCGCCAGCTGTGGCCATCGATAACGTGCTCGGTGCCGCACCGCACACTGTAAATAGCCGCTCAGCTGCCGTCGGCCGCTATGTACAGCCGCACAGATACGTCCGCTATTAATAGCCGCACAGCCACAGCCGCTGTAAGCAGCTGCACATACTCAGCCACTGGAACCAGCTACCAAAGGTGCCGTGTTTTATTTTTTACAGCGGATCAGCCCGGCAATTTGAGAAAAAATGCCGACGGTCTTTTGCTAATCTAGGCCTCGGTGAGACGGCCTAGTGCCGGTCCAAGTCAAGATAGGCTGGTTAACATACCGGACTAAGGAATGCTAAAATATGTGGATTGTGCATGCCATACGTGCATTTTAATGCTAACTTATAATTTTAAGCTAATGTTGCGGGACTTAGTTTTGATTTGATTTCATTAAATTTGGCACTTCGGCCTACTCGGGCCATTTCGTGCCGTAAAATGAAGAAGAAGAAATAATGATTACGATGTGAAAGTCAAATTATAATTACTGGAGCAAGCATAATTGTCCGAGAAAGATGAAAAATAGTTCGATGAGAAGAGGGTGTTGATCTCCTAATATTGTGGGCAAAGCAAAAATGGATGCAGTGTGCACGGCAGTAGTAGATAAGTGTTTTCCGGTGATCCTGGTAATGTTGACAGTGTAGGAGAATATGTGAAACTGTAAGGTGAGTGTTGCGTGATTGGCATGAAGGTTGAGGTGAAGCAGTGTAAAAATATCTATGGGTGCGAGAAGTGTGACCTATACGGAGCTGCGATTTTTTTTTCTTCCTGTCTGTGTTTTCATGTGATGTGGTCCAGTTCTCAATGACAGGCTTGAAGAGACGCAATTGTCTGTTGTTTGTAGTTTCATTCCATTGTTGATACCAAAAGTGCCGAATGCTATGTCGTATTGCTGATTTGATGACGACAAAGTGTAGTGAGATTTCTGTGATGTGTGGTAATTGAATGATTGTTTTGCGAAATGGTCTGCTTCCTCGTTTCCTGAGATGCCACAGTGACTGGGCACCCACAGGAAACGGACCTTCATGCCCATCCGATGAAGTGTTTCAAATAGATGGAAATATGGCAATGGTGCGAAAATGAAAGTGTAGAAAGAAATTGAAGGACATATTTTGAATCGGAACAAATTACGACATTGCGCATACCCCATGCGCAATGTCGTAATTGTCTGTTGGGGTGACAATTTGAACGGTTGCGGATATAGCGAAAGGCCATGAGAATATTGTGCTATTGCGCGATGAATATGAAGATCCCGTACGGCAAGCGATGTAGTTGTGTATATGTACCTGAAACAATGGCATTTCTTGTGTGATTTTCGCCTTTGGATCCGCGGTGAAAACAAAATGAACGTGTCGATAACGAGAACGAAACTGGTGGAATTTTTGTTTGATGTAGTCTGGATATAGCTGCGATTTGGGAGTGGTGGTGATAAAAAAATATGTCTTTCGGTTAGCTGCCACGGGGGTATAGCTGGTGGAGGAAGAGCACTAATATGCGGAATATTGTATTGGAGTTGTGTAGAAAATGTTTTGATACGTGAAGCTATGGTAGGGCCGGTTCGCTTTTCGGCGTGACATAAATATGCATGGTATAGATTGGGGAGGACTTGTAAAGATGCGTATGTGAGGCGGTGTTCCTTAAATTGAATTTGTGTGGCATACCTAAGTGCTAGTTCCATTCTTTGGAGAGATAATGGTGGAATTTCTGGTTCGTTGTAAAGAAATGATGGGAGACGTGGTCATTGCACCGAGTGCTAATGGGATGACTTTATTTTGTATCGTGTCCAAAAACTTTTAAGCGGAGGTACTGCCACCTGCGTAAACTATGGAACCATATTTTATGATGGGAAGAAATGATGATTTGTACAGTTGTAAAAGTGTGTGACGATCAGATCCGAATGATGAAGACGTAATGCAGCGAAATAAATTGAGTCTGTTGAAACATTTGACCCGGATGTGCGTTGTGTGCTGCTGCATGGAAAGCCTATGATCAAAAATATTGCCAAGGAAGTTAAATTAATTTACGAAAGGCATGTCAGTGTTGTCCGAGGTGAAGTGGTGTTCTGGTCGTGGGTTTCGAGGCGATTTGTTGAAAATCGTAGTGGCATATTTTGGAGGCGAAAATGTGAAGCCGTATTTGATGGACCATTGGTGTATCCGGTCAAGTGCGTTTTGATGTCTAATGAAGCAATGTGTTTCATTTTATCTGTGCACCAAATCGCGCTGTCATCTGCAAAAAGGGAGTATGATATCTGAGGTGGCATGTCGGTGAAAATATCGTTGATGAGGATGTTGAATAAGATTGGTGATAACAGCTTCCTTGTGGTAATCCGTTGGTCATGAAATGTAACTTGGAAATCGCTGACCTGCACCGGAGATGAAAATGGCGGGAACCAGACAAAAAATCATGTCAAATAATGAGCTAAATTCCCTTTTATGCCGAAGTAAAGAAGTTTGGATATTAATGCCGGTTCATATGCCATATCATACGCTATACTAATGTCAAAAAATACTGCAATGGTGTGTTCATTTTTTTTTTATAACCAAGGCAGTTTCTAATCAAATGAGATGATCTATTGTACTGTGGCCATGACGAAAGCCCCATTGAATTGGAGATAAATGATCACTTGTTTCTAGGTACCAGGTCAGTCTTTTTACAACCATACGTTCTAAACGTTTTCCTGGACAACTGGTGAGTGCGATAGGTGGAACATTGTTGGGGTTGCTGTGATTTTTGCCGGGTTTGGTATAGGAATGATGAGGGCTTCCTTCCAGGTTTCGGAGAAAGCATGGCCAGACTATAATAAGCATGGTTGGACCAAAATCTTGAGTTTTCAAGTTTTCTTTAATTTTCCTTTTCCAATGGGTAAAGCAGACCGAGAAACGTTATTGGAAGTCAACTTACTCTAAAAAATGCTTACTTTAGCCAGAATCCTGTGTTTGAACTGCAATATGGCAAAAAACGCAAAATGTATATGTAGTCAAAAACAAAAACCAAAACAAATTCAACTTGTACGTTTTGTTGCATCCGTAAAGATAAGCAAATGCTGAAAGTTTCATTAAAATATCTGCATCCGTTAAAGCGTGACGACTGGTTGAACGTTTCTGGAGGTGACCTGACTTGACCTTGAATAGCTCGTTGACCCTAGAAGACCTAACCACAAAACTTTGAATCAACATGTCAAATTGATGTGGAAAAAGGTATGCCAAATTTGGGCGCGCTACCTCGCGCCGTTCGTCCGCTATCCGCGAAAAACCTGAGGGGTGGTTGAAGACCCTCCGAGACGGGACGGGTTAAGTAATACGAAACTGTGTCGGTCCAAAAAGTCTTGAATAATGCGTCCACGAGTGTCTGGCTGTGTCCGCTTTTATCCAACGCTGGACTATGAGCGTTGAAATAGCCAAGTAAAATGAACTGGCTTTTGAAATGTGTTCCGAGGTTTCCTAATTGTGTAAATATGTTTCTGTTATCTGTAGAAGGCAGAATATATAACGAATATACATCTACGTTCTTGCCATGAAAAGGCAAAGTACATGGTACGGCTTGTAATGGAGAATTAAGTGAAAGTTGTGTATGTGTGTAATCGTTGTTTATGTAAAGGGCTTTACCTCCACTGCGATGTGGAGGAAAAGCCGGCCGGACGTTATCTTGGTGGTACAGTGAATAATTGAAAATATTGAAATTATACTGATCGGTAGTCAAAAACCATGTTTCTTGAAGCGCGAGGAGAATTCGAGTTAAGATGTTAAAAGGGCTTTCATTTCGGCCCATTTAGGGATCAAGCTGTGACAATTCCATTGCAAAAGTGTGGACATGGGAAAGAAAAGCTGTAATGTTTGTCTGCACCATTCCGTGATTGTCGAAGCCAGGAGTGCAGCTCCGGCGGGCACGTGGGTTGGGTGCGATCATCGCCAGCGGAGCCACCCGTACTGTCCGACCGACCGGTAACCGTGGCAAGGTCACGGCGCCCGGCCACAGCCGCGGGGGATGTACGCCGGCTGGGTTGAGTCGGCCGGATCACGTGGCTGCCTGCCGGCGCTGGACGCGTCGGGCTCGGTCGGCGGCCCACCGAAGTGGAACGCATTTCCCCTGCAGCCGAATGCCTGCGGGTTCTGGCATTTCTTGAGGAAGTTGCTTGGGACTGTGGAGATGGGGTGGTCTTTGTGCTTGGAGCACTGGTGTTTTGTGTCTGTGTGGTCAGTGGTGTGAGTTTTTTTGTATGGAGCTAAGCCGGGAATGATGTCTGTTTGCATGGAAGTAGAAATGGTGTTGACGCGAGGGGTGGGGGAAGCAATGCTGGCCGCCTGTGCATACGCTTTGGCGGATGGGAAGGTGGCCGCTACAGATTTCCGGGCCTGGGGGTAGGATACCCAGGTTGTGGCCCTTACGGCACAAATCTCCTTTTCCCTTCGCCAGACTGGGCAGATGTTGGAAGTGGTTAGGTGGTCGGATGTGTGACAGTTGAGGCATTGAACAGGCTTGGTGCAGGTGGATTCGGGATGAGGTGGTTCACCACACTTGGGGCAGCGGGCTGTTTGGCGACAAGTCTTACTGCCATGCCCAAAGCGCTGGCAATTGAAACAGCAGAGAGGATTAGGGATAAAGACACGGATTTGGTAGCGAAGGTATCCGGCGATGACGGTTTTGGGAAGAGTGGTAGAACTAAAGGCAAGGACTAGGAGGTCCATGTCTCGTTTCTGGCCGTCTTTAAAGGAAGTGATGCGGCGGACGTCGGTCACCGCCTCCGGCCTGACTTCCGGCTGAATATCTTCCTCATACATAAAGCGGAGCTCCGGCGCGAAGACGTTGCCCTTGGAGGTGTTACGGTTCGAATGCAGAATTACTGTGACGGATTTCCCACACAATATGGTGGTACGGAGGAGGGCTTTGGTCTGGGCTCGGGTTTGGGTCTTGATAAGAAGGGTTCCGTTGGCTGGGACATCAATGTCGGGATTGGATAAGGAGCAGATGGCAAGGAGTTGTTTAGCCGGCCAGAAAACGTTGACACGATGAAAGGAGACGGATTCCTCGACAGGCTAACAACTACGTACGACCCAGCACTGTCGAGGCAGGGCTCGATGGATTGGATGGGTTCAGGTGGAGAGGGTGTGGTTTGGTTCGATCAAGGGTCAGCGGTGAAAAGAGTGATGGTCTGGTCCGGATTGCCAGGCGAAATCGTGGTCTTGGGACGGACAGGGGTCGGTGAGGAAAAGAGTGCTTCCATGGCGTCATCCAGAGCGATATTCCGGCGCGGGTTGTCGATGGTTTGATTAAGTGAGGCAGCATCACGGGCCAAGTCCGGGATCGAGCGATGGTCAGCAGGTGTGGTCAGTGGAGGGGATTCCGATTCGAAGTCCGGTGGCGAGCTGGGGTCCGTATCATGTTTCGTTTTTTTTCCCATCGCGTGGGAAAAAAACCTACCAAATGGAACCTAAACAAACAAGAGCACAAACATAGATAAAGGAAGTACGACGGGAAAAAATCGCGCGGGGTGACGGGTGTCACCTTCAGAAACGAAAGAAAAGAGTGACGGGTGACACGTACAAAAAAGAAAGAAAAAACGGATTGCTTCAACCAGCAGTCAAGCTCGCCAAAACCGGCAGGGCGGAGTAATCATCGGCTCCGGGTAGTCACGAGCGAGATGGAAACGACCGGCGTAGGCGCCCGGTAACTGATCCACACTGTATGGGACTGAATACTGAGCTACTATAGCATGCAAAACAGAAAGTAGACATGGATGTGGAGCACGAATGCCACCAGCCACATTTGAGCCATTTTCCTAATCAAATTCGCAATGTTCTAACAATATCCATCGATTTTGTTTGCAATATTTGTTGATATTAAAGTTGGAGTATTATGGAGATATGCTATCAGTTACAACAGTACATATTTCCTTCAGTAATATAGCATATTATAAGTGCTTACCGAGCTTAGAAATTGGATTTGCGGCAGAAAATGTGCAACAAGCAACATGTAATTCGACTGACATTTAAAACAGTAAATCAAATGGTCATCTTATGGATGCTTTTGCTATCCCACATTACGTATGCTTTTACGCAAGTTGTTTTACCAGTAAGCAGATGTTTCAAAAGCTATGTAAAACTTGATGAGTCCGGTGCATGGGCTGGAACTAGACCCGGCTTTGCTGGGTCGTTGTGGTCCCGGTATAATTTTTACGCCCGGTCCATGGACCGGTCCTACATCCAGATTTCCTGGCCCGATGTATTCCGCTGGTAAAGGTTTCCCAAAAGTGGCGTCTCTAATAGCTACACACCCACAGCCAATATACATAGTCACTATATATATATATATATATATATATATATATATATATATGTATTTATAAATACATATATATATATATATATATATATATATATATATATATATATATATATATATATATATATATATATATATATATATATATATATATATATATATACAACCACTAAATATAGCTGCGTAGTCCCAGCCGCTATGTACAACCGGAAAGCCTCAGCCGCCATATGTATATATATTAACTAGCCACACAATCTCACCTGCGATGCATAACTAGGCAGCTACAGTGGTCATGTAGCCACTATCGCTTCACACAGCTACACATGGTTGTTGACCTTACGACGCATCAACTACTTGGGCATCGTGAGTCTGTCAAGCCGATTGGTCGCGGGCAAAGAGCAGCGACGGATGGGACTGGAACGTACAGCCCTTCGGCTGAGAGACGAGCATCCTACCGCTGGACCGCTCACCCCCTGGGGCGCCACAAGAAGCTGCCACAAGCGAACTCCCACATACACCAAACACACATAGCCTCCCCGGGCTGCTATGTGCGGACTGCCCGCTGACCCACCCGGCGGGCGCCGGAAAGATGATCCAACACCTGCAGGGGCGTACCGACCTGCGTCCCTCGCCGCCTCCTGCAGCCCCGTCGCGGCGGGGCGTAACCCTTCCCGCCAGTCTGAGCAGCCTCTCCCGAAAAGGTAGACCGGTGCAGCCACGCTCTCTGGAGCCGAGGTAGCCGGCTTCACGTGCTCCCATCCATTTACGAATCCTGGAAGTCGGCCCATCGCATTCACTCTTTGAGCCCAGCCTAGCACCATAAAAAGTTAATTAGCGATCATCCAGAAGTAGACGGCAAACGCCAGGCACGAGCTCGATAGCTTGACTGATGTAAAGCATGGAAGCGAAACATGGACTGTAGAGTGGAAAGGAGTCAAATTACACGTTCGCAAATTATAGCACAGGTTTCGCATCTAAAACGTCTGCAAGAGGTTTTGACAAACGATTTAATAATAATACACATAATAATTTTAACTACATAATTTTAAATGCAACAACTAACTGCAAACGAGCGCTTATGTGTAACCATGACTTTCGGGTGATAACCGGTTACGCACATGAGGCTTAACCCGTCCCGTCTCGGGGTCTTCATCTGCCCCCTCAGGTTTCTCGCGGATAGTGGACGAACGGCGCGCGGCAGCGCACCCAAATTAGGCATGCCTTTTTCCACATCAATTTGGAATGCTATTGCAAAATTTTGAAGTCAGGTCATATAGGGTCAACGAGTTACTCAAGGTTAAGTGAGGTCACCTCCAATACAAGTTCAACCAGTCGTCACGCTTTAACGTATGCAGATATTTTAATGAAACTTGCAACGTTTGCTCATCTTTAGGGATGCAACAAAACGTACGATTGGAACTTTTCATTTTTTTTCGTTTTTGACTACACATAAATTTTGCGTATTTGCCAAATTGCAGTTGAAATAGAGGATTCTGGCTAAAGTAAGCATTTTTCATTAGGGCAAGTTGACTTTCAACAACGTTTCTCGGTCTGCGCTACCCATCGGAAAAGGAAAATTAAAGAATTTTATAACTCAAAATTTTGAAATTTAAACAACAAAAATTATTTAGGAGGCCAAAACAATTAAAGCCCTGGTCGATTTCGCTGTCCTTTTCTCATTCCACATTAATTTTGTTTTTCATATTTCCCCCAATATGAACTCCCCAGAGCCACAAACATAATGTAAGTCGTGAAAAGTCGTGAAAATCTAGCCCCCTTGGTGAAGTCACTTTTGGGAAAAATTGGTTTGAGGGTGGACCCGGGCTCTACTCGTCGAGCGCTTTCCAATAACACCTCTTTCGTTTTCGTGCGATACTTAGTTTGGATTTTAGAGAAGGGTTACTAATCGCCCCCACCCCCGAGACTGACTGACTGACTGTGAGGATCTGACCGGAAAGACGGCGGGGGTTAATGTGCATGTGTTACATTTGTGACATGATGCATGTTTCTGGTGAAACTTAACGCCAGAAACCCGACATTGAATGCAAACAATGGTCTGCAGTGCAGCATACTTCTTACTTCAAGTAAGTTAAGATTGTCAGCAAATACATTTCAGCAATTCCAAAAATATGCTAAGCATAGTCACTGCCAGTTGCCTGAAATGCATGATTTCTGTGGAAATACGCCCGAACATTAACAGTTTTAGCACCTTTTCTGCTTTGGTTGACAACGCCTCAGGTACCTGAATGATAATGTGGAAATGGAGGATCTCAACAGATTTATCGATACCTCGATCAATATAAAATAAAGCAAGGAGCATCAGCCACCCACCGCCAAATGGCACTGACGCCATCTTGAAAAGGCTATCGACATTGTCTCCCGCATCTCATGCTATAATAACACCAATTGATTGCCATATGCTACTGCCAAATGGTCACGGAAAAATATCATCAAATATGGCTGGGTATGAGGAGCATAGAAGTCCACACAACCCTCTTTTCCTCCTCAAGGTGAAGACCAAGTCCAGTATTTTCATTATTAGTGTGACACTCTCGTATTGATCAGTCTGAGATCCACATGTGCCGAAAAAGCATGATTAATGTCTAATTCACTGGTGCAAATAAGATTTATAGTATAAATTCATGAATTATAACACCAATGAAAGAACTCGGTATGGGCCTAAGGTGACCACGGTTGCAAGCTGAATGCACCTGGACTACATCATCCAGGAATAGGGTCTTCATCGGTTTGTTGTCTGCAAAATAGCATGCACAGATACAGTTCAGATGTATAATTATCACTTCGGACTAATAACTTCCTTACCTGCAAAGGCCTACCAAAGGCAATCTGCTTAACGCTTGACTTCTTTTGATTCGTGACAGGTGGTCAGCGCTTACACTTCGACCCCGGACTTTTGCTCTTAGACCTTCGATGATATACGTTGATCTGATATGAGATCAGGGCCGGTTCAAACTGATTATTTTGTGGTTTACATTAGGAGTCCTGTGGCAGTCAGCATACAAAAATGAACGTTTGTATGCATATTCATACAAACGTTTCCATGCATATTCATACATCAGCGTACAAACATACTGCGGATCCAGTCTACCAGCCTCAGCCGGAATCTCCAACTATGTGCTTGAAACAGAGGACATTGCCTCCTTGGTGACAACATGTCTGATGGCCGAGGCCAAACTCGACACAAAAGTTAATTCAGATGGAAAATCGATGGCGAGAATGGTACTGAAAGTGTGAAGGTTCTGCGCTGTTTTGGTCAAGTATTTTAATTATTCAAATGAGTCGTTAGCTGCCATCCCCATCGCCCTCCCCCAAGACTCCTATTGAATGTACTAGTGTGGAAATGTTAGCGTGTGGTTTGCTTGGGGTTCTGGACTGTGCTAGCGAGGAGTAGGCCAGTCTTAGTTCACGTTCAAGGAATCGGAGTTGTCCAATCCGCACGGAAAACTTGCGTCGGATTTTCAGACGTGGGTGGATCATGAGCGGACTTGTTCACTAGGGATGTCGATCCCGGGCCGTTTTCCCAATCCCGGGATTTCGGGATTTTCAGGAAAAAAATTCCCGTGATTTCCCGAGATCCCGGGATTCATATATTCTCTCTAATAATCCAAGGTATTCCGATCAGAATTTCGACTAACGACGTCCAGAGGCGCCATGCAAACGCCTTTTGTCCATTTCACAATCGAATGATCATTCACACGTTCACATTTAGTTACGATATGCGTGGAGTAACTCCCTGAAGCACCTGAAATGCATCGCGAAAACCACCCCTTCAGTGGAGTAACAATACTCCATCAATAGACTTATGTTCTACGCCGTTTGTTTTCTGACAATTGCCTACCCAGCGTCGGGTATTCAAACAGGCGATATCCATCATTTTTTCTTGTCTTCAGTAAAAGGGATACTCACAGGATCAAATGATGTACATGTGTTACTCGATTACCATAAGACTGCTCCATGCCATGCACTCGCGCAACAATAAGTATACTCGACTGCTAAGCGGAATCGAATAAGCATGTTGCCAAGCTTTTGCCTATAGTGACATTTTAACCCGTCTCGTCTCGGTGAGGGGGGTTTTCAACCGCCCCCCTCAGGTTTTTCACAGATAGTGGACGAACGGCGCGCGGCAGCGCGCCCAAATTTGGCATACCTTTTTCCACATCAATTTGGCATGAAGTTTCAAAATTTTGAAGTCAGGTAATCTAGGGTCAACGAGTTTGTCAAGGTCAAGTGAAGTCATCTCCAAAAAAGTTAAACCAGTCGTCACGCTTTAACGGATACAGATATTTTAATGACTCTTTCAGCGTCTGCGTGTCTTTGCGGAAACAACAATACGTACAAGTTGAATTTTTCTCTCTTTTTCGTTTTTGACTACACATAAATTTTGCGTATTTGCCAAATTGCAGTTCAAATAGAGGATTCTGGCTAAAGTAAGCATATTGTATTAGGGCAAGTTGACTTCCAACAACGTTTTCTCGGTCTGCTCTACCCATGGACAAGGAAAATTAAAGAAAACTTGAAAACTCAACATTTTGAAGTTTCAAAAAAATTTAGGTGGAAAATGTTTTGATGGCCCTGGTCGGTTTCGCTGTCCTATTCGCATTCCATATAATTTTTTTCTTCATATATCCCCAAAATTCACTCCCCAGAGTCAAAAACATAATGTAAGTCGTGAAAAGTCGTGAAAATCTAGCCCCCCTGGTGACGTCACTTTTGAGGGGAAATTGTTTTGGAGGGGGACCCGGACCATACTCGTCGACCACTTTCCGATGACACCTCTTTTGTTTTCGTGTGATGTTTAGTTTGGATTTTAGAGGGGGGTCTTCAACCGCCCGCCCCCCCCTCCCCCGAGACGGGGTGGGAGGATTTGACCTGGAAGACGGCGCGGGTTAAGAAGCACAGGGCATCAACTGTATCGTCATTCAGACGGGAACGTTCCTTTGTCACTATGTTGCCTACAGTTGGAGAACACTCGCTCAGATTCGGCGCTCGTGGCGACAATGCCTTTGAGCCACGTATAGGCCATGTTGGCGAGCGGCCCTTTTCCAGAAACTGCAAGATTTTCCAGCTTTTTTTCACTGCCTTTGAAAGCTGGGGTCTTCCGTGCTGTCCCGGTGCGCCAGGCACACGACTTTTCGCAGCCGTTTCCATCGCGCGTTGCAGCTGCTGCTGCAGAGTCGGCATCGGGGCGGACTGCTCGACACCCTCACTATCACTGTCAGACACAGCATGACCGATCCTTTCCCCACTCATCCGTTGTATCATACGAGTTATGTACTCATCTACTTATCTCCCAGTGGCCTGCAGGAATGCTTCCCTTTCTTCCTCGTCTTGAGGCAGCAAGTCGTTATAGAGCGCCTACAAGACTGCAGCCGCCTTAGAGCGACGCTGACGAATCCTCAGCGTCAAAGCATCGTAGAACCTCTTTGCCAGCTGGCCGCCTTCCTTTTCAGGAAGCTGAGCGCAAACTTCAGAGCAGCTTCGGGTTCTAACAGTCCACTGTCTGCGGCACAGGACCTCTGCTCCCAACTTTACGATGTTGAGGCACCGAACAATCTCCCGCACCATGTCGAGCTCCCGATCACTGGTCATTTCCACTTTCTTGTCACCTATGTCAATAATTGCTTTGTGCACTGCGCTTTTTAGCGTAGTAAATCGTTCCAGCATTGCAAACAAACTGTTCCCCCTCTTTTTGCAATCAAGAATTAGCATTATCTGCTTACCTTGTTCTTCCGTCACGTACTTTTAAAGCACTTCGTTTCGCACGGGCGATTTTCGAAACCATCGCACAATTCTCTGGACGCTTCGAACTGCTTCGGCTCGTGAGCCGTGCAGCTCATCGTAATCCTCGACCCAACGACGTCATCATCCTCGATGTCATCTTTTGCCGAAGTTTGCCGTTCGAGCACAGCTGGTGCTTGCACGGCAAACTTCTTCCGAACTTCACCATGACGGATGCGCCGTCGGTTGTGACACATGTCACCTGCAGGTTGAGGTCGAGGTCAAACTCAGTTAGTTTGACCTTCAGCAGGTCCATGTATTTCTCCGCTGGCATAGAGCCATGACACCGAACCACACCCAGGCCCCATACGTTTGCACCAGAATGCACGTTCACGCTCATATATCTTCGATTCCTGAGAGACGTATTTTCGCCGATTGTGAGAGAGAACCTCGTGCCTTGCGTTATTTCATCTGTCAGCTTTTGTTTTACCTGACATTTGATCCTGGCACAGTGCCTCGTGACACGATTTCGGATTGCCTCGTGACCGGTTGGTAGATTTTTAAACTCTTTGGCAGCCATAAGGTTGCGCAAGTCCGGTGAAGTGCAAAAAACACTGAAAGGAATCCCGTCCCTGCCGCACAATCTTGCCAGCATGGAGTCCAGATCATCCTCAGCGTTGGGTGAAAAGTATCTGTACAGGGGTCTGGTCAATTTTAAAGCAGGCTGTGGCTGATCTGAGTTCGAATCATCTTGAGACGCTCCATCCTTCGATGAACCAGCGTACCGATCTGGATGCTGGCTCTTTACGTGGGTGTGAAGGCCTTTTGTGGATCCACCCGAAATCTTCAGCACCTTTCTACAGTAACGGCACTTGGCACTTTGGCCGGCTGTCTCACGCAGAAAATGCTCCCAAACAGCACTCCCCTAAACACGACCAAGTCCGACATCCCGCCGCTTACACAACTGCTAGGACACTGAGCTTCTCCACCAAGCTTCACGCTCACATCGTCCGGTGTCTTGTTGCGCCGCGCTGGAATCATGTGTCAGTGCTATGCGCATACATCCCCCGCCCCCACGCGGAGTAAGCAGTCGACGTCGTGTTTAATCTCGGAACCTGAGACTGGGGTCTCCCAGACGGAATCGTGTGACATGGAACTGACGTTTTGGTGCGGTCAAACGTCGCGCGACTTCTGTGACCGAAAAACAAACTAATAGATGAATAACGAAACCAGCCGGACTTCTTCTGCCGCAAGAACTCAGGCTGGAAATTGATTAAATCCAGACTAATATTTGGTTAACCTAGTGACAACATCACTTCTGAGACAGCGTTGTCGTTTCAGCTGAATTATAGCAGCATTTAGCTGTACAATTTGATATTTTTGTCAGTCCGGATTTCGGGATCCCGGCCACCCCAATCCCGAGATTCGGGACTCATACAATCCCGGTATCCCGAGGTCCAGATCCCTGGATGGACATTCCTATTGCGCACATGTGAGTGTCGTCGGCGTATTGTTCCAGGCAGGTCATCAGGCAGTTAGTACGGCAGGACGCTTGTGCAGATGGCGAAGCGAGTTGGGCCGGCCAAGAATCCATGAATGATGCCAATGAGCGGTTGTGGTTACCAAACCGTCCGCGCCACTTGCTGTGGGCCACTGAAGCGGCTCCTGAATCATTCATGACTGATTCCGTGCCGTCTGGTACTGGTCATGGGGACTCGGTGGTTGATGCTGACAGAGGTGCGATTGAACCCGATGAGGGTGACAAACACGAGTTCTCCATCGTCAACGCGACGTATGGTCCGCTCGGCGGCGTTCACCAGGGACGCTCTCCGTGGAATGATTTGCCTAACATGTATGCTGCGAGGGCGCTAAAACGAGCATGCCAACAAATAGCAGGATAGCTGAGAACCCATAAAACGTAGGTGGGTCTAAAATGCCTAGCATTGGCACGATAACTAGAGTCATCAGGTGGAACACCAGTTGGCAGCTTCCAACATGAAGGAAGCAGCTGCGAACGATGTAAATGCCGAATGAATGCGGAGAGATCCGATAGCAGTGCAACATTAGCGTACGTCCTACAGCGGCCCGAACCACCGCGCCCGGCCGCTCTCAGCGCTGGTAACTGACGGAGCGTCACGACCAGTTGGATGTGAGTGAATGGTCGCAGTCTTGCATCACATCACATTGCAGCTGTGAATATTGTAATTTGGGATGGATCAATCACAAGCAGATGATCGTCATTTCAGTTCATTTTGTCCGTAAGACAGTGCACGAATCCGGCATAATTTGCTATTATTTCCCTAATCGTCAGTTTTACCACGAAATGATACGATACAAAATCAAAAGTTCAAAAATATGATATAGGAATTTTGATGCATTTCTTGACCTGAGAAAATCCTCAAGATTTGATGTAGATATTTCAATTGAGAAAAATGATACAGCCTATTAAAGTAGAGAAGGTCGACTTAGAGGTAATTGAGGTCGCATAAGGTAAACTAATGTGCATAAGAAATATATAATATGCATATTAATGTACACACACACATACACACACACACACACACACACACACACACACACACACACGCACACACACACATGTTGAAGTTGAAAACTATAGGCCAGTAAGTCTCACATCCCTAGTCTGCAAGGTACTCGAATCAATTTTCAAGAATAGAATAGTTAGTTATCTGGAAGGAAACAGATTTATTCAAGATACTCAACATGGGCTTAGGAAATGACGGTCGTGTCTCACAAATCTCTTGGATTTTTTTAACTTCGCCACAGAACAGTTTGATCCGGGAAATCAGGCTGATGTAGCATATCTTGACTTTAGTTAGGCCTTTGACAAGGTACCCCATAAACGGTTAATGATACAGCTTCAGGCCCATGGTATTGCAGGTAGCATCTTAAAAAGGATAGAGTTGTGGCTTTCAGATAGACAGCAAACAGTGATGCTAAATGGTACAAAGTCATCATGGCAAAATGGTCTTAGTGGAGTCCCCCAGGGGACAGTGCTGGGGCCACTACTTTTCATTATATTTGTAAATAACATTTAAAGTGGCCTAAGCTGTAAAGTTTTGAAATTTGCGGATGATTTGAAGGTCTTTAGGGCAATAACAGGTCAAGATGAGCATATCTCGCTGCAAAAAGACTTAGACGAACTTGTGAAGTGGTCCGAATAATGGCAAATGAAATGAAATTTTGATAAGTGCAAAATCATGCATGTAGGTAAGTAGCATATGAATGCTCCATGCTTGATGGGTAGCCAAGTGCTATCAGTGACTGAACAGGAGAAGGATTTAGGTGTTATTCTAAACACAACATTGGGGGCATCAGAACAGACCAAGGAAGCCAGGAAGAAGGCACTGAGAATGCTCGGGGTAATAAATAGGAATATATCATACAGAAGTGAGGAAGTCATCAGGAAGCTTTGCTGTGCATATGTCAGGCCACATTTGGAATACTGCATCCAAGCTTGGTCTCCTAGCTATGAAAAATATTGTTGGCTTTAAGAGAGAGTACAAACGAGGGCTACAAAAATGGTTAATGGCATAAGCAATCTGGCATATGAGGAAAGATTGAAGAAATTGAATATGCTTTCACTTAGATAGAGAAGGCTGAGAGAAGATCTCATCGAGGTCTTCAAATTTGTCCATGGTCTGGAGAGGGGATATCTTGGGGAAATGTTTGAATTGAACAGAAATGATGCAATTAGAGGTCATAAATTTAAAATTAAAGTTAACCACATCAGAACAAGGTTAAGGCAGACTTTCTTCACCAACAGGGTAGTAGAACACTGGAACCAGCTGCCAGAAAACATTGTCAGTAGCAGCACATTTAACATCTTTAAAAACAGCATAGACAATCATTATAAGAATAGAGGGCTTGCTTTTCAGTATTACAGGGAGGGGTGATTGACAGATTTGGTGGGCGACTGGTTCAGTGTACAGAGTGCAACCAAGAAGGGCCCTTGTGGCTTAAAGCTGCACTAATCTTTTATGTCTTTATGTCTTTCTGTATATATATATATATATATATATATATATATATATATATATATATATATATATATATATAGAGCAAACATGTTGCATGTGTAATTGACACTTATCTGGAAATCACTCTGTCGTTTGAGGGCTTCCAATCCCGTCGTTTCCCTATGTTATTTAACACGAGCCCTGGAGGTAGGGCGAAATCCAGGCACCCCTTCGGTTTTTCATAGATAACTCCGGAGTTTACTCGCCGATATACGCCATTCTTTGTGTGCCTACTTATAAATGACCGGCACGTTGTTTAAAGTACGAAAATCGAAAATCGACCGACAATTCTTCGAGTTATTGGTCGTTAAACTAAACAAAAATGCGCGCCAGACCACAAATATCGGCGCTGATGCGTTTCCCATACATTGGCAAAAAGGAAGTGTTCTTGGCAACACGAGCGACTTGTTTGATGTATATTGTTATGCTATATTATTTCCAAGTCATGTCAGGTCACCGAGGTCAATTCAGGTCAAGTTTATGACAGCTTAACACATGCTCTGGTGGGAAGGGCGAAATCCGCCCACCCCTCAGATTGTTCGTGCATAACTCCATCTTTTATCCGCCGATATACGTCACTGTTTTACGTACCTGCTTAGAAAGAGACCGGCACATTGCATAAAGCAAGATAAATGAAAATCTGCCGAAAATTTGTGAAGTTAGGGGCCGCTAAAATACAAAAACAAATCGCTGCGTCAGACCACAAAATCGGTGCTGATACGCTTCCCGTATATTGGCAAAAGGAAAGTGTTCTTGACAACACTATCGACTTGTTTGATGCATATTGTTATGCTATATAATGTAAAGTCACGTTAGGTCGCCGAGGTCAAGTCCGGTTAAGTTCGTGACAGGCTAATGGAACCAAACTTGGTCGACTGGAATGTATTCATAAATGCAAATGACTGTCATTGCGATTGATGTCACTGTGCATGTTACTCCCTACACATCCGGAAATATACTGTTTGTCATTGTGTGTCTAAGCGTTTCCATACTACAGTCATGTATTTCACTCCTTTCTTTGCAAAGCCGACTGTGCCGAGCCTAACAACGGAGCAGTCAGGTGGGCATCCCTGTTCCGGTAACTGGAGCAAATATGATCGGATAAAGGGCTCCGATATGGGTAACCTGAGGTCAAATGGCTTATCTGACATCTGTATTGCATCATTAGTAATGTCTAGAACATCATTAATGCTAATTTCGGAGCATTTAAGCTCAATCACAACGATCCATCACAATGCCAAGCCACGGAAAATCGGATTTTTTGTTGTTGTTTCAACCTCATTTGATTTTCAATATATTCACCTAAGGGCATGAATTTTGCACACAATGGACTTCACTATCGTACCCATCCACCCTGTGAATTTTGGTGTTCTAGTCTTAATAGGAGCCGAGATCTGAGGGAGCGGAATCCGCCCCCTCCCCTCCAGTACGCGCAATTTTCAGAGGCCTTCCAGGGCGCGTGTTAAGCCCTGAGTGGAAGCGGAGTTGCTTTGTCGACACCGGCGCCGTGGGAAAGGTCCGGCAATTTTGAAATGACCTCGTATATGGCTTGGCCGTTGCCTGGACATGCGCTGTCGTGATACACGTTGACCGATTTGCATAAACATCACGTTCAGAGCGTGAATACATCTGGAAGGACAAATTGGAATGAAACACACAACAAACAACGGGCTTCGTTTTCCGAATTTACGGTGGGAATGAGACTCGTTTTCGCCGAACAGCACAGCCAACGCGATGCGGCTGCTTCCTCAGAACGACAACGGTAGGATCGGGGAACAACACTTCTCAATGCTACCTGACGCTTCGTCCGGGGCCGGCCAGCAGGCTCACGCAGAGTTCTCGCCACGCGTAGGCGTTCCAAGTAGATTGTCTAATTCACTTGCGAGTCGAACGTCTGGCGCGTCGGATGAGCGCGCGAGGCCGGCTCGTCAAGAAGTGTCCGAAAGGGACGCGCGGCGGACGCTGCTGGTGGGATATTCACTCTCCCATCTACAGAGAACGAAACGATGAATTTTGAGCGATGATAATTGGCCAACCGGTGTCATTTCGTATTACTGCCAGTCACCTCAAGTCACTCAGAATTAATCACCAGCTGTCGAATGGCCGATAACACTGTACTGGTGATTTGTGCCACGTCCCGACTGGCCCTCATTTGCATGGCCTTGTGGCCGATGAGGAAACGCGAAGGGTATGGTCAGATCTCATCTGGATATCCAAGATGCCTGTGGTCGGTGTCTACGACATTGACTTCTAGAAGTTTCTTTCACTAAAGCGGTGCATTACTGCACACTTTGATTGGCACACTCTGCTCGGCATTCGAGACAACCGCAACCTGTGAAGTTTCAACCGCAACATGTGAACCGAAACCGCTTCGTTCAATCTGTGGAGTTCCCTGAAATAATCCCGATAGCTCACTCTCCACTTCTTTGATCCGTCAGTGGTACCACCGTAGACAAGAGATTCAGCTCTCATCCAACCTCAGTCATCACTTGTATTTTGACTCATTGTTTGCGAATGTACTGTTTAAAAGGCACGAACATGGTGAGTATCGATAGTGACGTGTCCGCAGGAAGTGACTCTGGTCATGATGGTCCCCCATCAGCAGGAACGCATTCAGTGAGGAAACGTGACAACTGGAAGTCTCAAGGTGACTAAAAATTTAATCCAGGATGAATGTAGTCGCTTGCAACTCCTTTGGGTGATAAATACGTCGTACGGTGTAGGTTAGGCTGAAATTCATGCATTGTTTAAATACATTGTTCCGAAACAGGAAAGGTTTCTTAAGAATTATGTAAAATTCTCTGTTTGTTAGACATGTCTGTCCAGGTCACTGGCAAAGTGACCGCTGCTTGAAAAATCGATCTGCTCAAAATATGAAGAAATTCGATAGCGAAACAATTTTTTCCACCAATCGCTTCTATCTGAAATTCATAAATCGTTTTTTTCCTGCATCAGAATGTTTTAAATTTCGCTTCCAGAACGAATTAAAAGCAAACGTGTCAATCAAATATACTGACATGCACACTGGCCGTAAATGAAGGGAACCAGATTACCACTCCCTTCACTGCTTCGTCATCAATGGAGGACTGCTGAACTGATACGTTTCGTCTTGTCAGATGACCTATCTCCAACCTCAACATGCCAAATCCGACCTCAGCCGACCGAAACTGGCCAGCCAAATATCGTCCACAGAACACTAGCTGCCCAGTTTCACTCCACTCGACCAGAGCTGGCCGACCGGATCTGGCCTCCACGGCATCACGCCCAATCGAGACTCAACTGGTCTATTCGGACCCAGTCAAACCATGCCAGGCTCCACTATGCCCGGCAGATCTCAGCAGACAGCATCACACTTACCGGACCCCACCAGACACAGTTGGACTTCATCTGATCCCACCAGACCCAGCTGGACTCTACCGGATCCCACCGGACCCAGCCAAACTCCACCGGATTCCACCAGACCCAGACAGTCTCGTCCGAATCCCACCAGACCAAACTGGACTCCACCGAATCCCACCAGACCCAACTGGAGTCGACCGAATGCCACCAGACCCAGCTGGACTCCACCTGATCTCACCAGACCCACCAGGGCTTCACCGGATCCGCCTAGACACTACAAGACCCCTCCAGATACCACAGATTCCGATGAAACCCCATCGAATTACGCTGAACTCCGAACCATACCGAACCTGTCATATCCAGCTGGGCCTCACCGAGCCCAACACACCCTACCGTACGCTACCCTACGGTAGGGTAACATATGCACTGTATTACCTATAATCACCCGCATGCACACACATGCACACACACACACACACACACATACACCTCATATATATATATATATATATATATATATATGTACACCACATACGTCAGACGAAACACAAATGATGCCCTGAATGGCAACTTTCAGCTAGCTGAAAGATAATATATTTCCAATGGTTCCATGGGGTGCCTACTATTCGATGATTACGACACCGAAGCATTTTCTTTCATTAAATTGCTCTTAAAAGATTTAACATGTTATATTATTTTGATACCCAGGTACAAAGGTACCCTGCACAACTGTAAATGCAAATGTTCAACAATTTTATTTTCTTAATCACTTTGAACGTTGCGCAGGTGTACTTCGACCGGAATTCCCCCGCTCATTCACTCCTAATCAGAAATCGAAAGAATGCACTGTTAATGTGCACGCGCTGTAACGAGGCAGCCAGCCGTCGACCCCGCGCATTGACATAGACACACCAGACGCCGGCCACCACCGGCATCAGCTCAGCGTTTGATTCGTCTCTCCGTCCACGTAGCGTACCGAGTCGACATAACACTAAGTGATGTGGATGGCGGCGAAAGAGTGCCCGCTTTGCCGACGGATGACAGCAATTGACAGCGAATCGGTGTGCTCATAAATATTTCACCGCACAGCCTCGGGTGTAAACAAGACGACCGGACTGCGTTGCTGAGTGCGCTGACGAAATGTGAGCATTGAGGAAGGCGCTCGCCAGCGTGGATGATAGCCTTGTGTTTAATGTGTGTTTAGGTCTGACCAGTGCGGCAATGGGATGTGTCACTAAGCCGTGTTTCCCCGCAGACAAGGGTGGCGATATGATGCTTGGTGTTGGTGTGATGGGGAGCGACAGACATGCAGAAGGAAAACAAGAATTTAAGCAAAATTCAATTGAGCGAGGCAAGATGAAACTGTTCGATCTCCTAGCACTGGTGACGTCAGCGCTCCTAGTGCGTGAGCGTAGCGATCGTCCACGTCTGTAGGGGTGGAGTTGAAGCATATACCAGGTGGTGCTATATTTCTGAGCGTATCCCCCTTCCCCGGCCCAAAAATCATCAGACTTAGACCACCTCATTTTTAGCTTTGGGATGTTCTTTACTTTTTTCATCATCCAACCTTTCTCAGAGTATAAATGCGAATTCAGTTGAGAGGGGCCGAGAGCTACAACCCTCTTGTTTGCACTTCTACAAGGAATAACCTGAAGAAAGTTCTATATCTCGATGATTTTCTTTGTTCTGATGTGGAGCTCAACGCCCATCGCCGAGCGACCCATTATGCAGAGGCCATCGACTGCTTTATTCATGTCACTTTCCGAAGCATGAGCAAGTTTGTGAAGCATTAATACGTGACAATGCATGGTCCACAAGCTTGTGAAGCATTAATGAGTCTGCAAAGCATCAATAAGTGGCCATGTGCAGTGCACACTTTTGTGGGGCATTAACCCGCGCCGCCTCGAGGGGGTTCGTTGACGACCCGCCCATAAGGCTTTCCGCGGACAGAGAAAGAACGGCGCGCGGCAGCGCACCGAAATTCGGCATGCCTTTTCCCACATGAGTTTGGCATGTTGTGTCAAAATTCTAAAGTCCGGTCATCTCGGGTCAACGAGTTAATAAACACGCGCCCTGGAGGGCCTCTGAGAATTACGCGCAAGGATTCCGCCCCCATAAGATCTCGGCTCCTATCAAAGCTGGAGGAACGAATTCGCAGGGTGGATAGGTACGGTAGTGAACTCTATTTTGTGCAAATTTCATGACCTCAGGTCAATATCTTCAAGGTCAAATGAGGCCAAAATTTCCAAATGTTCCGGTTTTGCGTGGCTTGTTTTCAGGATTTTTTTTCAGGAGTTTTCAGGGTGTGTAGGGAGTAACATGCAGGGTGACATCGATCGCATGACAGTCATTTGCACTTATGACAACATTCCAGTTGACCAAGTTTGGTTCCATTAACCAGCCATGGACTTTACCTGGCCTCGGTGACCTAACGTGACTTTGAAACTATAAAACATAACAATATATATCAAGCAAGTCGCTAGCGTTGCCAAGAACACTTCCCTTTTGCCAATATACGGGAAGCGCATCAGCGCCGATTTTTGTGGTCTGGCGCTCATAATATTTTTACCTTTAACGGCCCCTACCTCGGAAAAATGTTAGCCGATTTTCGTTTTTCTTGCTTTAAACAACGTGCTGGTCATTTCTAAGCAGGTAAGCAAACAATGGCGTATATCGCCAGATAAAATCTGGAGTTATGTACGAAAAATCGGTGGGATGGGCGGATTTCGCCCCCCCCCCCCTCCAGGGCGCGTGCTAAGGTCAAGTGAGGTCACCTGCAAAAAAGTTTAACCAGTCGTCACGCTGTGTACGGATAAAGATATACTAATGAAACTTTCAGCGTTTGCTTACCATTAGGGATGTAACAAAGCGTGAACTATTTTCGTTTTTTTCGTTTTTGATTACCTATCAATTTTGCATATTCGCCTATCAGAGTTCAAATTGAAGATTCTGGCAGAAGTAACCATTTTTTTATGAGAGCAAGTTGATTTCGAACAACGCTATTTTTCGGTCCACTCTACCCAATAGAAAATAAAAATTAAAGAAAACTTGAAAACTCAATTTTTACGAAACAAAATTGATTGTTTGGTTGCCCAAAATTTATGGCATTGGTCTACCCCGCTTTCCTTTTCTGATTTTTTTTTAAACCTCCCTCAAAATGAATCCTCGAAAGCCACATAATGTAAGTCGTGAAACTCTAGGGCTCCTAGTGACGTCACTATTTGGGGGAACATTTTGGATGGTGGTGTCTGGCCCTACTCGTCGAGCGCTTTCCGATGACACCTATTTCGTTTTCGTGCGACGCTTAGTTTGGAGATTAGATGGGGGTCTCTATCGGTCCCCCTCGAGACGGGGAGTGAGGATCTGCCACAAGAGACAGAAGGGTTAATATGTGGCAATGTTTGGCGAACAAGTTTGTGAAGCATTAATGAGTGACAATGTGTGGCGAACAAGTTTGTAAGGTCATAATATTTTATGCGGTGCTTAATCAGGCACCTTCAAATTTTGCATTCCAGTAATTATTCAGTTGCGTTAGATGTACAATGTCCATTTTCAGATATTATTCGTGCGCATATCTATTCTGTATTTTATATTTAGGTATTGGTATCAGCATATTTGTAATTTTGTGCCAACCTCCATAATATATCTTTCAATTATCTTTGAACTGGGCTCGATATCGAACTTGTAGCGTGCAGAACATCAATAGGTGAACGTGGGACTGAATTGGAGCCAGTTGAACGCATTGGAGAGGTCATTTTGGAACATCCAACTTCACATATTTTCCGTATAGTTCATTCTCCACGCATGACCTGCCTCAACCGCTGAGGGCGCGGGCTGCTGTGGCGGCTGAGGAACCGACATGATGAGGCACAGAGCGAGCACTGTGACGGGCCCTGCGGCGGGTGCTGTGGCAGGCCCCGTGGCGGGCCCTGCGGCGGGCCCGGTGGCGGGCCCTGCGGCGGGCGCTGTGGCGGGCGCTGTGGCGGGCGCTGCGGCGGGCGCTGTGGCGGGCGCTGCGGCGGGCGCTGCGGCGGGCGCTGCGGCGGTCACAGCGACGATCACAGCTGTTTACGAGAGTGACACGACGACGCCGACACCCAGCCTAATTCACCGAAACACGGGGAGAGATTGGAGGTCGGCTGACGTATCTTTTGCTCTCGCCGTACCCGCTAAACTAATGGCAGGGTTAGCGTCAGACCACGCTCGTGGCCGCCGAAGTGGCACTGGTTAGCGAAAATCCGCCTTTGCCATGCCTTCCGTCTGCACTGCTGAGCATTCCGAGATGGGAAGAGAGAAGAGCGGAGGAATTTGTCTTCCCAAGGAGCCACCTGGCTTACGGAAGACTGGACCGTCAATAGAGACCCCATGAAATACGTACGGCTTTTGTAGGGCAAAACGATGCAGACTGTATAGAGCAAAGCAAAGTGTTTACGGCAGCTGAGCATGAAGCCAGTGGTAGCTGGCTTCATGTCAGATGTCATTGGCTGTCGTCGTGGCTATTTGATTTTGCGCAAATGTGGAAACAACGAAGGCATCCCTATAATCGTCTAAAAAAGCAAACAACAAAAGGCTAAAGGGTTCAATGATACAGTTCAAATATCCAACAAAGCGTCAGCAGCCTCCAGGGACGTAAGACCGTCTGAACGAAAGAAAACCATTTCAAAAGTTATTTCAATTAATATATAAAGAAATGCATTTGCATAACTTTTCACAACCACGCGCGACCTTCAAGGTCACTCGTACCAGGAAAATACCGCACCAGCCCCACCCCAAAGGCTCGGAGTGCTGGACAAGGCGTAGAAGATAACATACACCCGCAAAAATCATCACGAAAATAAAAAATAAATAATCGGAGACATGACACCGCGCGAACCAACTGGTCTTGTCTAAGTGTCACGGACGGAGGAGTACGTGAGCAATTTGCAAACGGCGGAGGTATGAACGTGTCACCATACATCACACAACGTCACAGAAGACTAAACTGAACAATGCTATTGGAGAACTGCGAACCTAGATCATTATAAAATGAGTTCATCGACGTAGAATATGCGTCATTTAGAGATAAATGTTTATTGGCGATTCTGAACATGGATTTTTCCTTCTAAGGAAGCTTCGACCGCGTCTTTTATAATTCTGAACGCGTGATCTTTGTTTGTGTTCACACAAAATGAAATCATTTGTGGGAATTTGTTGTGGCAAGATTGCCGCCCGGTATGTAGTTTGTTATAGCGCTAGTCTGCATTGGTCTCTCCTATCCTGGCAAGTCAGGACTCGAACCGCTTCACGCGCGCTTGCATTTAGCCCACGGTTGGGAGGGTCAGTTGGAGGCTGGCCCAGTAATGTCGAGGCGGCCGTGCCGGTGTATTGATGGCATGGGGGGGGTGGTCTTCAACCGCCCCCCCTCAGGTTTTCACAGATAGCGGACGAACGGCGCGCGGCAGCGCGCCGAAATTTGGCATACCTTTTCCCACATCAATTTCACATGCCTATTCAAAATTTTATGTCAGGTCATCTAGGGTCAACGAGTTAGTCGAGGTCAAGTGAGGTCACCTTCAAAATAGTTAAACCAGTCGTCACGCTTTAACGGATACAGATATTTTAATGAAACTTTCAGCGTTTGCTTATCTTTACGGATGCAACAAAACGTACGAGTTGAATTTTTCATATTTTTTCGTTTTTGACTACATATAAATTTTGCGTATTTGCCATATTGCTGTTCAAACACAGGAATCTGACTAAAGTAAGCATTTTTCATTAGTGCAAGTTGACTTCAAACACCATTTCTCGGTCTGCTCTACAGATTGGAAAAGGAAAATTAAAGAAAACTTGAAAATTCAAAATTTTGAAATTTCAAAAAAATAAACATTTTATTTTTGGGGGGCCAATAAAATTATATCCCTGGTTGATTTCGTTGTCCTATTCTCATTCCAAATACATTTTGTTTTTCACATATCCCCAAAATGAACCCCCCAGAGTACAAAACATAATGTAAGTCGTGAAAATATAGCCCCCGTGGTGATGGCACTTTTGGGGACAAATTTTTTTGGGGGGTGGACCCGGAACCTACTCGTCGAGCGCTTTCCGATGACACCTCTTTCGTTTTCGTGCGATGCTTAGTTTGGATTTTAGATTGGGGGGGTCTTCAACCCCCCCCCCCCCGAGACGGGGTGGGAGGATCTGACCGGAATGACGGCGCGGGCTAAGCTCTCGAAAATTTTGCCAAAGTGCCCCTGAAAAGTGAAATTAACGGGTTGGGCGGTGAAACTCAAATCCAAATTCAATGTTCCCATGTATATTATGAATATTGATATCTCAAGTCAGTCTTTTTTTGCGTGCCTCATGTTGTATGCCTTCCTTCTCCAACTCCTGTGCGTTCCCCCACACTTATGCGTATGCTGGTATCCTCATTTCTATGTGGACTGTTCATTTTTTTTAATGTAGTTGTCAGCGGTGAACAGCTTTACCAATCATGTCATTTATTACCTGGCATGCTTTCCAGTTCAAGCGTGGGTCATCACTGGCATACATGATGTGCTGGTCAAAGTGCGGGTCCCAGGTGTTCACAAACTGAATCTTGGCTCCAATCGCATTACGTGAATTCCGTTGTTCAGATATCATTCCCAGGACCAGAAGTAAACCCACGGGTAAACCAGTCTAAGCAACAAAATTACACTAGATTGAACAAGACATCTTTAGATTTTCCATACAAAACCAGAAATTTCCTGCGGATGAAGCGTGCCAAAAATTGTCTCTATTCTATGAGATTATTTTTCTGGTCGTGGCGTCATCCTCATGTTCACCTCAATCTTGGACCTCAATCTTGGATCTTATGACCCCTTCATAGCCGCTGTACTCGATTAACATGCGCCCTGGAGGGCCTCTGAAAATAACGCGCCCTGGAAGGGGGGCGGATTCCGCCCCCATAAACTCTCAGCTCCTATGAAGACTAAAGCAACGAAATTCACAGGGTGGATGGGGACGATAGTGAACTCTATTGTGTGCAAAGTTCATGACCTTAGGTCAATATTTTCAAGGTCAAATGAGGTCAAAATAGCAAAATATTCTGGTTTAGCGTGGCTTGGCTTGTCATTGTTATGGATCGCTGTGGCTCTGTTTAAATGCTCCAAAATTGGCATTAATGATGTTTTGGACATTACTAATGATGTAATACAGATGTCAGATCCGCCATTTGACCTCAGGTCACCTATATAGGAGCACTTTATTAGGTCATTACCTGCTCCAGTTACCCGAACCGGGCTCCCATCCCGACTGCTCCGTTGGGCGGCTCGGCACAATCGGCTTCGCAAATAAAGGAGTGAAATACATGAATAAAGTATGGAAATGCTTAGGCACACAATGACAAAGAGTATATTTCGGGATGTACAGGGAGTAACATGTAAAGTGACATAAATCGCATGACAGTCATTTGCATTTATGACACATTCCAGTTGACCAAGTTTGGCTCCATTAGCCTGTCATGAACTTGACCTGACTTGACCTCGGTGACCTAACATGACTTTTAAATTATATAGCATAACAATATGCATCAAACAAGTCGCTAGTGTTGTCAAGAACACTTCTCTATTGTCAATATACGGGAAGCGCATCAGCGCCGATTTTTGTGGTCTGGCGCTGTGAATTGTTTTTATTTTAATGGCCCTTAACTTGAAAACGTCTCCGCCAATTTCCACTTTTCTTGCTTAAAACAATGCGCCGGTCATTTCTAAGCAGGTACGCGATAAATTTGGCGTATATTGGCCGGTACAATATGGAGTTATGTACGCAAAATCGGAAGGATTGGCGGATTTCGCCATACCCCCTCTAGGGCGTATGTTAACCTGTTATGAACTTGACCTGACTTGACCTCGGTGACTTGACATGACTCTGGAACAATGTAGCATGACAATGTACATCAAACAAGTCGCTAGTTTTGCCGAGAACACTTCCTTTTTGCTAATATACCGGAAGCGCATCAGCAACGATATTTGTGATCTGGCGCTGGGAAAAGTTTTTGACTTTAGCGACCCTTAACTCGAAAACTTTTCGGTCGATTTTCATTTGTCTTACTTCAAGCAACGCGCCGGTCATTTATTGGCAGGTAGACAAAAATGGCGCATATCGGCCGGTAAAATCTGGAGTTATCTACGAAAAACCGGAGGGGTGGGCGGATTTCGCCCCCACCCCTCCAGGGCACGTGTTAAGTCAATGACGGCTCTGTAATCCTTCATTGTCACCTCAGATCCATTCCTCCCCGCATATATTGCTTCTACATTCACCAATATGGTGCCGCCCTCACCCCATAGCCAATCAGTCATCTAGTTAAAATGCTAAGCAATAACTCCCACTCGTGCTCCTCCCATCGATTTAATATTCCACTTGCTTTCCCTGGCACTGGCCGCGGTGCCCAGATATTCACTCTTATAATTCACCATTACACGCACATTACACTGATACTCGTCCGTCTTATCATACATTTTATGATCACCGTCCAGTACCTATCTACTGACAGTCATCACCTCCATTACTGTATTCTGATTTCCACTTCCACCCAACCCGCTAACCTCTGACTACTGGCTCTCATATATGACATCCCTCACCTCGCCATCTACTCCCACTACCTTGACCACCATCTTCACACCTTCATTGATCCCAAACTCACTCCCCATACCTACCACCTTAACTGACGTCTCTACCCCCTCAACGTCCTCTCCCTGTCTTCGCTGAGATGTAGATCGTGCAGGACAGAAAACCTGTTCCTGACGGAAGTTCCCCCTTTAGCGTGCCATACCACTCTCTTGCTGCCACCTCACTGTAACCTTGCACCATTTTCTATTGTTTCCATCATCAACTACATGACACAACACGATGTAAGTTTGCTGATTCCAGTGTTCGCAACTGCCCAACAGCTAACCATGTGCCAACATGGGGTAAATCATCTCTGTAGGAATGCATCGACCACGGCTGGTGCTTTCGAAATCATAATGCACTAGACGCTCCTCGAAGAGCAATGTTGCAAGCAACTGCGGAGATTCGTGTCTGAAAGGATCCGTCATTCGCCCGCCCTCAACAGCTCCGTCAAGCGATCCCGGAGCTCTTCCACCATCTGAGGGACATGGCGAGACTGGGATCCCGGAGCTCTTCCACCATCTGAAGGACTTGGTGCGACTGGAATCCCGGAGCTCTTCCATCATCTGAAGGACTTGGCGCGACTATAATGTTATCATTGTCAACTGGTCTGCGGAGAAGTACATCGATCAATGTCACCACCGACTGCATGGGCAACATTGTCTTCGCAGCTGATCGATGTGGTGTTTATAATAATTTGATATTGGCTTACGTAAATAGGAAGCCAGATGGAGTATACAGCAGTCCTCTTGCCCCCGCCCCGGCGAAGATGGATTTGTCAGCCGGTCGGCTAGGCTTAAAGTGGCACGTGAATCGTTTGAATTCGCACCCACCGAGGAGTCAACGGGACGCGGTCATGAGTGCATACAGGGGAAAGTCTCTGGACCCATAGTAGCAAGAAGCGATATATGCTTCTTCTTAGTTCTGCACTTGATGTGGTAATTAATTATTAAACAGCTTTACACGTAACATCGGCGGTCAGTGGAGGAATCCGAACAAATGTATTCCGCTTGGCTCCGATTCCCCTGTGAGTAGGAATAGGACGATGGGAGAGTATCTGAAGACCTAATTACACCCAGCTCACATGAAGAAGGTACACTATTTTACAACGAATTCTTGAGCGAACTGATGCAAAAAACGTGATTTGATTGATTCTGCAGCTGTTATGCGTTTATCAACGACTAGCATACGACAGACTATGGAAAAATAGCTAATCTTATTGATTTAATTCACCAGCTTTGTTGACTCATCAATGCGAACCGAACTATGAATTCTACTGATCGATTTTCAGAGAAAGGACAACACATCCTATTGTACTTACTTACACCATCAATGCGAATAATACGCTTGCATATAAATATATATATACACATATTCCCAACGTATAAATAGTTCAGTTCGCAAATGATAGCCAGTCGTTACTTTCTGGCTGGAAACATCTGGTGCAGATTCCAGGAACGCCCAATAGGACACATGAGCGTGAATTTGCTGGCGTCAAAGTTAGTCACTCGAAACGACTACAGGCGATGCGTCAGGGGGCGTTAGTCACGACGCGCGCAGAAGTGACGTGTTGTGCTCGCCGCTACGAGAGGGCGTCGCCGGCCGGACCGAGAGCCCGAGGCGACATCACGTGGCGCGGAAAGCATGCCCGCCATTTCCTGCCGCCTAGCGTCTGTGGCGCAAACACGAGCCGACGTCAGCCCACCGACCCCAGACCCCACAGTCGGGCCGGCGTCAGCCCGCCGACCCCAGCCCCCATGGCCGACCCAGGGTGAGCCCGCCGACCTCAGACCCCACGGTCGAGTCGGCGTGAGCCCGCCGACCCCAGACCCCACGGTCGGGTCTGGGTGGGCCCGCCGACCCCAGACCCCACGGTCGGGTCTGGGTGGGCCCGCCGACCCCAGACCCCACGGTCGAGTCGGCGTGAGCCCGCCGACCCCAGACCCCACGGTCGGGTCTGGGTGGGCCCGCCGACCCCAGACCCCACGGTCGGGTCTGGGTGGGCCCGCCGACCCCAGACCCCACGGTCGGGTCTGGGTGGGACCGCCGACCCCAGACCCCACGGTCAGGTCTGGGTGGGCCCGCCGACCCCAGACCCCACGGTCGGGTCTGGGTGGGCCCGGCCGGGTTCGGTGGTGGCCACCTTGGCGCCGCTGTGTTCGGCGCCAGCGCGACGCCGCCGCCATTTGTAGGCGGCAATGTCTCACGGGTACGCGCGTGCAAACACAACACTCCTGATGAAGTCCTTTCGTCTCGCGCAACACGAGCGATGTGGGTGTCGGTGCGCTGATATCAATTCACTCCCACGGCTGTGACGCAACTGCCGTTGGCCGAACAAAGCATTCGGCCTCCCACACTGACCGTCCTACCCCGCCCAAAGGCTCCACCGACATACAGCCAGCCACCCAAAGGTTCCACCGTCCTACAGCCAGCCACCCAAAGACTCCACCGTCCTGCAGCCAGCCACCCAAAGGCTCCACCGTCCTACAGCCAGCCACCCAATGGCTCTACCGTTCTAATTCAATCCCACTCCAGACTCCAACGTCCTGATCAGTCAGGCTACAGGCTTCACCGTCCTGATCGGACAGGTTACATGCTTCACCATCCTGGTGAGTTAGGCTCCGTGCTTCACCGTTCAGGTCAGTCAGGCTCCATCGTCCTGGACAGCCGGACCACAGGCTTCACCGTCCTGGTGAGTCAGGTCACATATTTGATCTTCCTAATCAGTCATGCAACAGGCTTCAACGTCTTAGTCAGTCGGGCCACAGGCTTCATCCTCCTTGGGTTTGGGCTTGGCCCCTTTCGTCAGCCCAGGCATGGGCCGCACACAACGAGACAAGGGACATGTGCCTTCTCATAGCGCCGAAAGAGACGATGAAAAGAACGTTAAAGTCTCTCTTCGGGCATTTTTAAAATTAAAAAGTGCGTAGTGCGACCATCACCCGATTTCCAATTTCGATTGCTTAATGCGAACAAAATGTTGCAGGAGCTGGAGGGACCAGCGGGAAGTAATGGGCTCCTGGAGACCTAATCTTGCCCCAGCTCCACTTCAGAGATGATGGTCCTAGTGAACTGGAGGCCCCCTAAGAGCTTGAGAGGCTTGATGGGGATCAGGGACCGGTGTGAGGGGACCCTTGGTCGGTGTGAGGGGCTTCTAACAGGCTGATGCCAGGGTTCCCTAGGCAGATAAGGAGTCCCTAGATGATGTAAACGGTCCCCGACCGATGAATAGGGCCTCGAGTTGATGGAGAGTGCCCATGGGCAGAGGTTGTTGACCTCGGGCCGAGAAAAAGTGAACGGCCTCTGGGCGGACGAAGGTGTTCCGAGTCAAAGCAAGTCCACGTTAGGCGTCAGACGCAACGCTAATGCGGACATCGGGGATCTACAGTATAGAGAGAAAACAGGTAGGTTCTTGATACTATTAAAAAAAACTCTGGAATATTCGCCCACCCCAGCACGCCCGGGTGCTCACTGGTGTGTGCACGAAGGATATAGTTGCAATTTATGAGACCATGTATCCATAAAATATGATGCGTAGTGCATTTATGAAAGTTAGCTTGCCTGCAGACATCAATTCCATTGCCACTTACAGTAATATATTGCGCATGTTGTTATCTTGCGTGTTGATTTCTGAAGATTTCTTTTGTGCTAGGTTACCCAACACAAAGCCCTTTTTGACGTTATTTTCTCACAACCTGAAAAGTAACCATTTACGCAGAAAGTGGTCCCATCATAATAGTCACTTTCATAAGCATGGTATTCCAAAGATTTTTTAATGCCCTTTAGGACAAATTTGCCTTCTTTTTGTAAATAGATAGATAGCAAAGTCTGTGGGTGTCAGTTTCGGCTCCTGACAGCAGTCGGCTTAAGAAAACAGGAAGGAAGTGGACTTGGATATTGTTTGCATTTACAACAACTACTTTTAGCAGCCACTAATAACTTTTAGTACCACAACAGCTACAGTGAAGTAATCCTGCACAACCACATCTTCGTGTTCGGAAAATGGCACACCACTACGAAATAATTGTTTTAAAGTTGCTCTTTGCAAGTGGTTAGATAATTTTCACTGAAAGGAACTGTTCGAATGTGGATAGGTTTTTCATGTTTGTGTTCAGAAAACACAGTACGATTGGTGGTTTAGCCATGCAGAAGTAACAGTAGAGCTATTTGGTGCATGTCCTAAGTGTTCGGAAACCTCTCTTTCCCTACCTACCTACGTATTGTGCCACTCCAACATTTTTTTAAAACCCGTCCCGTCTCGGGGGTCTTCAACCGCCCCATCGGGTTTTTCGTGGAGAGTGGACGAACAGCGCACGGCAGTGCGCCCAAATTTGGCATGCCTTTTCCAATGTCAATTTGGCATGCTGCTTCAAAATTTTAAAGTCAGGTCATCTAGGGTCAACGAGTTAGTCAAGGTCAAGTGAGGTCACCTCCAGAAAGGTTCAACCAGTCGCTAAGCTTGAACAGATACAGATATTTTAATGAAACCTTCAGCGTTTGCTTATCTTTAGGGATGCAACAAAACGTAGAAGTGGATTTTTTTTTTCTGTTTTTCGTTTTTGACTACATACAAAGTTTACACATTTGCCAAATTGCCGTTCAAATAGAGGATTCTGGCTAAAGTAAGCATTTTTTCTTAGGGCAAGTTGACTTCCAACAACGTTTCTCGGCCTGTTCTACCCATTGGAAATGTAAAATTAAAGAAAACTTGAAAACTCAAAATTTTGAAACTAAAAAAATTGGGAGGGGAGGGGGCGGGCAACACAAATTAAAGCCCTGGTCGATTTTCCTGTCCTTTTGTCATTCCAAATAAATTTTCTTTTGTGATATATTCCATAAAATAAACTACCCAGAGCCAAAAACATAATGTAAGTCGTGAAAAGTCGTGGAAATCTAGCCCCCTTGGTGAAGTCATTTTTGGGGAAATTGTTTTGGGGGCGGACCCGGACCCAACTCGTTGAGCGCTTTCCGATGAAACTTCTTTCGTTTTCGTGCGATGCTTAGTTTGGATTTTAGAGAGGGGTTACTAACCCCCCCCCGAGACGGGGTGTGAGGCTCTGTGCGGAAAGACGGCGCGGGTTAAATAAATAAACGCACCTAGCCCAAACTGATGGCTAGGTGGGTATTTGGTATTTTCAAGTGTGTAATGAATGAAAACAACTTACTAAACATCCACTTATGTGGATTGGAGCACAAATGTCCTGTATCTACAGTTTCAGCATGCTGAAACTGTACTGGTCTTAAACTTTTAAAAATACCTTTATGAAAATGTACATTTAACATGGGACCCTATGGAGTGTGGCCTCCTATGCGCATTATTTGAACTCACCCATTTCCTCCATATGTTGTGCAACTCCCCCAATACTGTCCAGAAATAAACGCCCCCAGTGCAAACTGATGACTAGGTAGGCATTTGGTGCGTTCAAATGTGTAATTAATGAAAGCGACTTACCGAATATCCACTCATGTGGGTTGCAAGAAAAAAGATCCCGCATTTATCTAAAATACAGTTCCGGCACGAAAACATATTGACAGTGATTTGGATCGTTGCTGCTCACCTCGTGGTTGCGCTTCTGCAACATCGATTACTGTGACAAATGCTATTAAATTTAACAGATAACAAGTTATCAACTTCATGTTATTAGTGCCCATAATAGTGTAACATGACCACACCGCTCACACAGTACGATCAGGTCTCATGGTATCTTCACTGACATGCAAAAATGTTCGGACCTCCAACACACCGCTTCTTAACCCGTGCCGTCTCTCCGGTCACATCCTCACACCCCGTCTCGTGGGGGTGGGGTGGAAAGTAACATCTCTAAAATCCAAACTAAGCGTCGCACGAAAACGAAAGAGGTGTCATCCGAAAGCGCTCGGCGAGCAGGGTTCGGATGCACCTCAAAACAATTTTAACCCAAAAGTGACGTCACAGGGGCTAGATTTTAACGACTTTTTACGACTTACGTTATGTTTTTGGCTCTGGGCAGTTCATTTAGGGGGACATATGAAAAGCGAAATTTATTTGGAATGAGAAAAGAATAGCGAAATCGACCAGGGCTATTTTTCTGGCCCCCAAAATAACAACTAAATTTTTTTGAAATGTCAAAATTTTGAGTTTTGATATTTTCTTAATTTTACTTTTCCAATGGGCAGAGCAGACCGAGACACGTTGTTGGGAGTGAACTTTCCCTGACACAAAATGCTTACTTTAGCCAGAATCTTCTATTTGAACTGCAATTGGTAAATGTGGAAAATTTATATGCAGTCAAAAACAAATCCACTGGTAAGTTTTGTTGCATCCCTAAAGATAAGCAAACGCTGACAGTTTCATTAAAATATGTGTATCCGCTAAAGCGTGACGACTGGTTCAACTTTTCTGGAGGTGACCAGACTTGACCTCGACTAGCTCGTTGACCCTAGAGGAACTGACTGCAAAATTTTGAAGCAGCATCCCAAATTGATGTTGGAAAAGTTGTGCAAAATTTGGCCGCTATCCACGCAAAAAAAAACTGTGGAGGGCGGTTGAAGACCACCCCCACCCCCGAGTCTGGGGCGGGTTAACGGCTCGCAATCGAAAAACAAACAAACATGACGATCGCATCGCCGGTTTAGAACACGATGAACAAACAACTTTGTACAGTAGGTTCAATAATCCTGCATAATCTGTCTCCACCCCCGCCTTTCGAATACCCAACAACAGCGAGTACGTACTCGGATAGATACTTGCGCTGGCGAGTACACGATATCGTTGACAACGGATATTTTAGAGGGTTCCTCCGGGGTGGATGCTTTACTAGGATGGGGCGGGTAGTGAGCTCGTGTGACTAGTACATTTTTCTGAAATGTGGATTACTTGGAGAACGGCGAGTAAGACAGCGACTGATCATTTAACCCGGGATCATGAATACGCTCATGACACACAACGAAGCACATCCTATTCGCACTGGTCGGGTAAATTCGCAGTCCTCAGGTAAAAATGTGTTCAGGGTATATACTCGGTCACATCACATTGGATAATATTTCAATTACCTGATGGGAGTTTCACAGGATCCAATTCCGGAGTTGTTTGCTGATTGCATGATTTGCCCTCTCTCCCCATATAACCACTATATGTTTGCTTTGCTTAGAATATTGGCACCGAAAATTATAACAATTCACCTCAAATAAGTCGTTAGTGTTGCCAAGAACTTCCCTTTTCCAAATATACGGGAAGCGCATGAGTGCCAATTTCTGTTGTCTGGCGCCGGAAATATTTGTTTTTACTTTAACGGCCCCTAACTCGAAAAAAATGTTCAGCATATTTCCGTTTTCTTGCTTTAAACAACGCGCCGGTTATTTCTAAGCAGGTGCGCAAACAAGGGCGTATATCGGCCGGTGAAATCTGTAGTTATGTATCAAAAACCGGAAGCGTCGGCGGATTTCGCCCCCCACCCCCCTCCTCCAGGGCCTGCGCTAACCTAGCCTAACCTCCCATTGGAGATATAATCATGGATCAATCAAATGTGGTATTTTGATAGATGCAATCATTTGTTGTTCTTGTTGTGGCAATGGAATTGTCTAAACGAAGATGCATAGGAATAGAATATTGTGAACTCAACGGTGCGTATTGAAGTATATGTCTGCTTATTTTCAGTCTGGATTCTCCATCTCAGCCTTCTCCTGAAGGGGTAGTTTCTGCCTCCAACCTCTCCTGTCTCAGTCTTCTGACTGCTCCAGAAGTTAGCTCCAGCTCAGCCTCTGCCTGCTGGGATCCAGTGTTACACCACCCTAATGAGACTGAGATCAGCTTACTTGCTGTTACTTCAAGTAAGAAGGTCACATTAACAATGTGACAATTATCACATTTATATGGTCACATTTATTTATAAGGTCTATTTATGCACACACTATTTATAAGGTCACATTAACAATGTAACAATTATCACCAATGATTTTCTTGGAGACAGCTGCTAATATGGTCAGGTAAATAGCAGGTCAAGGGTTTTCACTGTGGAAAGAGTGGGAATGCAACAAATATGCAACCGGTTATACCCTCGCCCTCATAGGGGGTGGGGGTGGGATGCAACCCCCAATTAGGTTTTTGTGCATTCCTTCCAAACCGATGAACGAATTGCTCTGAGATTTTCGGTGCCGTTTGGGCAACATTTTGACGACTTTTGGTGAAATTTTGTTGGGAGGTCATGTCTGGCTACGGAGTTATGAGGTCATAAATGAGAGCACCTCCGACCAGTTTTCAACAAAGACGTGATTATAGCACATATTTAGCTTACGTACTTAGCGTAATTATGGGCATATAATTAAAAATATAGATGCCCAGATGGGTTCCCATTGAAAAGTAATGTTTAAAAAAATATGAGACCTCGGTTGACCTCGTTTGATCTTTCGACGTTCTCTTAGCTGACGTACGGTAATGTTTCGTACTTAATTCGAATTCAGCGTCCATTTTTACCCTATGGAGCTTCAAACTTCGAAACTGGAACCACTTTTAAAAAAGTCGGATATTTTGGGGTCACGACTTTGACCTCATTTGGTGCATGATATATTGGTGCGATCACATCATGTAATATGTCGTTATGTTTGCGAAGTCAAAATAAACATATTTCCGGCCATTTCGGTCATATTTCCGGCCCGTAATTATGGGCATATAATTAAAAATATAGATGCCCAGATGGGTTCCCATTGAAAAGTAATGTTTAAAAAAATAGGTGACCTCGGTTGACCTCGTTTGATCTTTCGACGTTCTCTTAGCTGACGTACGGTAATGTTTCGTACTTAATTCGAATTCAGCGTCCATTTTTACCCTATGGAGCTTCAAACTTCGAAACTGGAACCACTTTTAAAAAAGTCGGATATTTTGGGGTCACGACTTTGACCTCATTTGGTGCATGATATATTGGTGCGATCACATCATGTAATATGTCGTTATGTTTGCGAAGTCAAAATAAACATATTTCCGGCCATTTCGGTCATATTTATACAGTAGTTTTGATACAACTGACGATTGTCTTAGGAAAATACAAAATAATCATTTTTTTACTTTTGACCTGACCTGGAATGTCAACCATTGACCTTAACAGGCCATACGGAATTCCAATCGGGAGATCTCGGCCAGATTCATAACTTTGGTCTTTGGTTCATTTTCGTAATAGGTTTCGGCAGGCACGGTTTCGAATCGTCATGGGGGTGGTCGTACCCCCACCGAATATACGACCGAAGGTGGCAAATGCTGTATACTGGCAAGGTTTAATGATTCTAATTCACCACGCAAAAGATTGACAACTTTTAGCTACTTTTTTCTTGAACAAGGGGAAGCAAAAAGCTGATGCCGAAGCTAATGTCAAATAATTGAACAAAGCTGATGCCAAGTAATAGAACAAACTGATGCCAAAGTAATTTGGCATAGGCCACGGTCAGGGTATACTGTGGTGCATTTGCCAGCATTGCTAGCTAATAAACGAAAAATATCGGTAGGGATGGCACCCTCAAAATCCATCCGACCCATCTCATGCAAATCCTAGGCACGCCATTGGGTGGGGGGGGCGGTGGCTCACGCCAAAATCCGAAAGTTTCCCTCCCCCAACCGGTGGGCTAGATCCGCCAGTGTCCAGAGGCCCTTCATGTCGACACTGGGCCACTCACGTCGGCTCAGCATTGAGGTCACCCGAATCCGCCCGTGGTAGAATATGTTATTTTTATTAAAAAAATAATCGAGCCCAGGTGTCGACTGCGTTTGATTAGTTCAAGTCTATTTTCTTCAGACCTTCTTGCCCAAATGGTACATTAAAATTCCTCCATATGACTTCCTCCTTCCTTATATGGTACATCTAAATCGTACAAACATGTGGCATGTGTTGCGCATTTGTTACATTTCGCTCGGGTCGTGGGAGGGTGGGTGAGTTTCGTCGGCATTTATTTAAATTTCATAGGCTCCTGTAGTAGTGTTGTCCCTCTGAAATTGCTCACCGGATGTCATTTCCTGATCAACATGGTTTTTAAGGAATTTGCGACATTCATATACCGAAAAGCTGCTTTCTCTAAAATTGCTATTGGCTGCATAACCAACGCAGTCGACGCGCCCCTAAATTCCAATAGAATTGCTCTTCTTTTTGGGTGCGGGTGTTTCGAAGCTGCTTTCAATATTTTATTTTTAAAATTCACTTATTGAAGTGAATATGCTTGATATTTTCACAGATATCTGGTCGTATAGAGAGACATCTATGTGAAATCATGTATGCTTTTGCAGTTTTCTGATATTCTGGTGCCTTGGTCTGGTGCAACCACCATTAGCAGGTAGGGGAAGGTAGGTACCTATCTGAACAGGTTTCGTTTCCAAAACACCTACCTTTGGATGTCTCCCATGAAATGTTCAGAAGGAAAATAACAAAATGATGGTATTCATAAATGATGTACCCTTTTCTGCAGAAATTACCTTTGATACTTGTTTGGCAATTACACCAGTATTTTTATTGATTACTAATAACTTGTACTACAAAAACTATAGTGGAGTAACCCTGCACAACAACATTTTCCTGTTTAGAATATGGTGCACCACTGCAAAATATCTATATGTTTTAAAGTTGCTCTTTATTGTATCACCAACACAGGTGATGTGCCTGTAAGCCCAAATTTCATGAAAAAGGACCTGTTTGAATATGGGTGGCTTGTTTATTCTTGTGTTCAAAAACACCGCACATTTACTGGTTCATCCATATAGAAGCATCAGTACACCCATGCTTTGCATGATGTTTTAAGTGTTTGGAACCCCTCTTCTCCTCAGTACTTACATGCATGCCAGACTGCAAAGTATGGCAAATGGCTAAATGAGGTGCACCAGCTGCACACAACTTAACACCAAGACACATCAGGAGGGTAAAAATCCACACCAGGGAGATAAAATGGTAAATTTTGGGATGAAGGCAAAATTTGATCCTTTGGATTTTTAAAATACTGTTTTTAACACTTTGAAAATGACATGCTGTTAAGATGATGACACCATTCATTTTCCCTGGAAATTATTTATGTTCAGTCCATAGAATTTGGTAAAATTCATGGAATGATATGCACAATATTGAGGAAATGTGCTACAATATTTGTTGTTTTATGAGTTAACATGTGCCCTGGAGGGCCTCTGAAAATTATGAGCATTGGAGGGGGTGGATTCTGCCCCTAAGATCTTGTCTCTTATTAAGACTATAGCAACAAAATTTGCAATTGTCACAAAAACGAAGGAGGTTTCATTGGAAAGTGCCCAATGAGTAGGGCCAAAACCACCCCCCAAAGAGTGACATCACTATGGTGCCTATATTTTCATGACTTACATCATGCTTTTGGCTCTGTGCAGTTCATTTTTGATGATATTTGAACAAATATCACCCAATATCACCCCAAAAAATTGAATTATTTTGAATGAAAAAAAAAATCACTGCGAAATAGATCTGAATCAAAACCTTTTTTTGGCCACCAAAAAACGATATTTTTGTAATTCATTTTCTCTTCAGTTTTCAAGTTTTCTTTAATTTTACTGTTCTTATGGGTAGATCAGACTGAAAAATGTTGTTTGAAGTCAACTTGCCTCATACAAAATGCTTACTTTGGCCAGAATCTTTAATTTGAACTCTAATAGGCAAATATGCAAAAGGAATAAGTAATCAAAAATGGGAAAAAAGGACAGAGGTTATTCAGTTTCTACACATCTAGGTCTAAAATGTGCCCTGTAGGGCCCCTGGAGGTAGATGGTAAAATAGTGGTTGATGATTGTGATATGTCCATAGTGACAGCCAAGGCAATACAATCACAAAGTCAGCAAATATGGATAGCAGTGCTTCAAGGAGGCAGAGTGGTAGCTCATCCATTGATGGAATGGCTTCTCAACATGAAAAAGCCAAAGCTGGTTATGGAATATATGATGGGTGTATTATGCTTAATGCTCAGAGTATTCCATCCAAATTTGATGAGTTCAAGTGTTATGTTGCTGAGGAGGAACTATATTTTGTTTGCATTATGGAGGCATGGGCCAGTGAGGGGTATTTTGAGGATAACTTTCAGGACTATGAGATCCAGGGATACAATATTTTTCAAGCAATAAGTGTCCAGCAGTGAAAAGGGGTGGTGTAATGCTCTATGTGAATAGCTTATTCAGTTCTCAAAGAGTAGCAGTTGGGGTAAAAAATGTCTGTTAAGTCCATTTGGCTTGATGTTGCTGTGCAAAAAGGCAACACCAATAAACTGAGGATAGGAGCTTTGTACCAATCAGGAACCCTGCTGCATTCTCAGCAACTGGACCTTGATAAGGTGATTTGTGAGAAAATCAGTGTAAGCTTGCAGATGGAATGCCTTATTCTTGGTGACTAATCTAAAAGGATAATCTAAGTTTGTATTGGCTCCTCGTCACACCAGATATTTAGGAAATGCCTTGAAGAGGACATGTACTTAAACCAGTTTGCAAAGGAACCTACCAGGCAGGGCTTACTATTGGACCTTGTCTTCTTGGATTTAAGTGACTTTGTTCTAGAGGGAAAGTTCAAATCTTACTTGAAGGAATCTTCTTGAAGGAAAACTTCAAATCTTCAAATACATGTAACCTAATTCAGATTAGACACGTCCCCCAAAAGCAAAGATGCAAAAGAAGGGTAGGAAAGCCAGCATGGCTTACACCAGACTTGATTGAAGATACTCAACATTGGTTTAGAGAAGGGCAATCATTCCTCACACATCTGTTGGACTTTTTTTTAAACTTTTCTACATAACAATTTGATCAAGGAAATCAGGTTGATGTAACATACCTTGACTTTAGTAAGGCCTTTGACAAGGTATCCAATAGATGGTTAATTATGCAGCTGCAGGTCCATGGTATTGCATGTAGCATCCTAGAATGTATAAAGTTGTGGGTTCAGATAGACAGCAGAGAGTGGTGCTAAATGGTACAAAGTTATCATGGCAAAATGCATTGAAAGTGGCCTAAGCTGTAAGGTTTGGACATTTGCAGATGGTTTGGAGGTCTTTAGGGCAATAACAGGTCACAATGAGCATATCTAGCTGCAGAAAGACTGTGAAGTGGTTTGAAGAATGGCAAATTAAATTGAATTTTGATTAGTGCAGAATCATGCATGTAGGTAGGCAACATATGAAGGTTCCATACTTGATGGGTGGCCAAGTACTATCAGTGACCCAACAGGAGAAGGACTCAAGTGTTATTCTAAACACAAAATGGGATCATCAGAACAGACCAAGGAACAGGGTTAAAATAATGTTTTCTTTGTTAGGTGTGTGATGTCGAAACGGGCACAGAAGGATGTCGGAATTTGCCATGGAATTGGCATCAATTAAAATGCTTTCGATGTCTTTCATACTCATTTGAGCCAATGGTGTACACATTTATGACTGTGCATTTGGCACTTGCTTTGATATTCATATTTTCGGAAGAGCTATATATTCAGGAGGGAGGAAATTACCTATGCTATAAACTGGTACCGTACATCATATCACATCATAGTTAACCCCTTTACTGGAAATTGTGTTGTGAAATGTTAGTGTATCACTATTTCTTAGGAGCATTAACATGATACTTATAAGCGAGATACCGTTAGAAAGGAAACACAAAGACTTCATTAGCATGCATAATGGGCAGGATGTCGATACTTCCTGGAGAAGGATGTCGATTGAGTGTTCAGAAAGTGGTATTTTCCACCTTATTTCACGAATAATTTATCACCTGGCATCCTTGGCCAGGAAAAAGGCACTGAGAATGTTTAGGGCAATAAATAGGAATGCATCATACAGAAGTGTGGAAGTCATCAGGAACAGAAATGATGCAATTAGAGGTCACCAATTCAAAATTAAAGTGAATCACAGCAGAACAAGGTTAAGACATTATAAGGATAAAGGGCTTGCTTTGCAGCATTCACAGGACTGATTTAAGAATTTTGTGTGCATGATTAGCATGGTACTTTCCCTTAATTCTTGAGGAGCATGATATGCAATATCAGGTCAATGGTGGTAGATAGGCCAGGATATATAGTTCCCTTGGAATTTCAGTTCATGGATTGATTGGGGTGAGAGCATGCACTTGTATGGTATCTTTCAGTGTAAAATAATTGACCATGTGGCCTGGAAATTCACAGTTAATGGAATTGTGCTATTTCATCCTTGCCTTAGGTTTTTACCATTTTGCCACATGTGTGGGCAGTCATTATGCACACGACTGCTAAATAATGTAAAATGCATGTGACTGAAGTGAAAGGCATTCAACTTTTTTCATCCTTAAGTGACAATCCTTTATTTTCTTCCAATCTTTCACTATTCCCAAGCAACTTTTTCTTCATCCTCACAGTTAATGGTGAAGTAATTTTAGGGCACTGGTATCTTTTCTGTATAGGCTTGATCCAGATGGATCAGGGCTGTGGTTGTGATCAAGGTTGGCTGTGGCCCTTATTAAGCCTCAACACTTTTTACTTTATGACTTAGTGACTTTATGCTAACACTGAGGAGTAAGGTATGGCAGGAGTAGGCTAGAATACCTTGCAATGCTATGGAATCTGTAAAAAATCAGCTACGAAAAAAGAAGCAGATTACAGCTGCAGAACCTACTGACATATATGTTGGGATTTCAGTTGAATGTGTTGAAGTTTTAAAAGTTGGCATATGTATCCTCTTCAGGTGGTCTTTTGAGTTTTTCAAAGTGCCTGATGAAGATGAGTGTCATGCAAATGAAGGCCAATTGTGAAAAGTCAATAAAGGTTCTTTGTGAAATTACCACCCAACTGCTTTGGCTGCAAAGTGTCTACATAATTGTCAAGAAGAATGCTCCAACTCATAGTGATAGGCATAACCTTGTAATGGATACTCCACATGCATTTCGATCTGGGAAATCTTGCTTGGACTTCTAGAATGTATGGAGTGTGTAGCCAGGGTTGGTAGCAACAGAAACAGTACATATAATGCACTTCAATTTTAGCATTGATGGTAAGTTCTCAGCTGGCTTGAAGCATGGTTAAGGGAGAGGAAGTAATTTAATGGATTCAAATATGAATAAAACAATGTGCTAATTAGGCTACCACACACTTCTGCTCCATGTCCAATTCACTTTGTCTAGTGTTCTGTGTACAGTTATGTAGGTAGGTAATTCGATGGTAATTATGTGCAAGTGCAAGCTCAAGTGTAGTGTATGTGTAATGTTATGCATCTAGGATTTACAGGTGGAACATTTGTTATGCAATTGGAGGTAGTGAACTGGACACTATTGACATGGAAGCAGAGTTAGGCATGCTAGTTCTTAGGTGTATTAAATGAGAAAAAGAACTCAGCTGGTAACCCAGCTATGGCTATATGATCAACATGGTCGATGCGCCCTAAAGCCAAAATAACCAAAAATAACCCAGCTATGAAACATTTTCGTGGCTACAATTGTGTTCAGGGGTGCTGAGGGGAAGGACAGCATTGATTAACATATTCAAGGGGTTTGTTTTAAGGTGATGGGAAGTGCATGTACTATAATCTTACCTAAACAGTGCAATTAATTTGCACAGCCCACTTCCTAATCACCGCAGTGAGAAATTTGAATGCAAGCACAGCATGCGACGTTGCCAAGAATCAGCTTTCATAATTTTGATGTCTGCAACTTGTAGCATGCAGTATAACCAATGGTGAATTTGTCATGATCATTTAATCTGCCACGATGGTGGTTGCACGTGCATTAACCTGCAGGGAAGGCACTGGATTGTGCAGTCGTCATGGTACCCCTGTGGCGTGCTCTATCCTGTTGATACCCAGCCTCACTATGACAGTCATCTTGCTTGTAACTTATTAACCTTGTTCTGCTCAGGGGCATCTGGACAGCCATACGGCCTCTGTCACGCCCGAGTCTCGCAAGTGATGGCGACTCCATCGTTGGCTGGCGTCGAGAAGGGCCTCTCTCCGGCGTCGGTGGAAATGTCTGAACAGCAGGCCACCACTGAGCAAGCCTCGGCGGTGCAGACGGCAGCTGAACACGCCGCCGCGGCCGCCGACCAGCCGGCGGCGAAGAAGCAGCCGCCGCTCGACCCGCTGGCCACTGGCGAGCAGCCGGCGGCGGCGGCGGCGGACCGGCTCGGCCGGCTGGCGCACGTCGACCAGTCGTGTTTCGTGTGTGGCCAGCGGTGGCAGCGCAGTCTGCGCCACCGGCTGACGCGCGACGTGTTCATGTTCCCGGTGCCGCGGCGCGCCGACGCGCTGCGCGAGTGGATGGGCTCGCTGCACTGGAGCCGCGCGTCGCCGCCAGAGCCGGACGCCACCGTCTGCTCGCTGCACTTCGGGCCGAGCGACTGCCGCGCGGTGGCCGGCCAGCCGGACGTGTCGCGGCTGGTGCCGGTGGCGCTTCCACGCAGGTGATCCGACTGCTGCGGCCCGCCCCACCGCCTCCCGCCATCCCCCTGCCCGGGGCAGGTAGCGCTCCAGGCCTGGCTGGGGCCAACATCCCGGGCGGAAAGAGGTAGTTGCAGTGGACATGTGGATAACTAATGGCGTCATTTGTAGACGATTGTAGGCATAATTGTGGAACTTTTATTGGTGAAAGGTAGGGAAATCCTGCGTGGAATTATCATGGGTTTCGCGTCCAAATGCAGAGGATAGGTCATATGAGAGTAAGGGCATGGTTGTGAAAACAACTACCTGACCCAGGGTTTTTGCCATTGCGACCATTACCCATTCCATAAAATTATTTTCCTGATTTTCCAATTTGGTGATTGATGCACCTTGACAATGAGTTACTCTGTTATGCAAAGCTCAATATTGACTGAAAAGTGCATACTAGGCTATGATAGGCATGCTATGATACATATGTTATTGGTTATGGCCCTCAGTGGTTTCATGTGCATTGAGGAAATTGTGTCGTGCTGTGGGTATGAGGCCAATATGTATAACATTATATTCCCATCAAGGAAATTTCTAGTCAGGGCAGTCTGTGGTGCTGTGTGTAATGTGTTAAGCACGTGGCAAATGTGTGTAATATTTCATTCCCATTAGGGTCACCTGCAATGAGGGTAGTCCGTGGTACTATGGTGATGGATACCAGCAATGCCATTTGTGCTGGACGGTACCGAGCATCCGATGCGAGCGCTCCGTAGTTGTCTAACCTCAGAAACTGCTGGTGCAGTTAGAGAAGCCTGGTGCTGCAGTGATGACAGTGTGGTGCTGTGGTGGCTAACTAGTGCTGATAGGTTTGTGTCGGTGGTGTTGTATTCTGGTGACAAGTCGGGTATCTGGTGGTGTGGTGACTGATCTGGCCACGGTGTCTGACCTGGAGCTGGCTGGAGTGACTGACCTGGTGATGGCTGGAGTGACTGACCCATTGCCGGTCACAGGTCGTACCACGACTGGTCGGAGGCGGATGTGACACCGTCCTGCTCGTACCCGCTGTGCCGCGGCCAGCGGCGCCGCCTGCTGCAGGTGCTGACCGACGTGCTGGAGCGCGGTAGTGCGCCACTGCAGCGCGCCGTGCGGCCCTACTGGTCGCGCCGCCGCTTCCCGCTGCCAGAGTCGGGGCCCGTCAACCAGGCCTGGGTGGACCTGTTCACCGAGGCTCTCAACGACAGGCCCAACGTGCCCGACGAGGTAGAACTGTGAGTGGAGCGTCGGTCGCATCACAGCAGCGCCTGCCTGTCAACCGGGCGGGAGAGGCGTGCACCGCGCGGAGTTGAACCCCGTGCATCTGGCATGCCAGACACTCAGCGTGACCGTTGGGCCATCAACGTCCATATGGAACTGGTCTATGGCGCTCACTATCCTGCAACACGGTACGGAGCTGGTCTATGGTGCTCACTGTTCTGCTACACTGTATAGAGCTGATCTATGGTGCTCACTATTCCGCTACACTATATACAGAGCTGGTCTATGGTGCTCACTGTCCTGCCACACAGGGTATGGAGCTGGTCATTGGTGCTCATGTCCTGCTACACTGTGTACGGAGACGATCTATGGTGCTCACTGTCCTGCTACACTGTGTACTGAGCTGGTCTGTGCTGCTCACTGTCCCTCAGTACATTGTGTGTGAAGCTAGTCTTCCTTGCCCCTTGTCCGTTCATTCCTTGTGCTTTGGCCGTGCGGGATCCACGATCCCTGTCAGTGTATTTTGGTCATTGGGTGCGACGGCTGACGTACGACGACCGGTGGCCACCACGGCCACATTTCTGGATCTGGCGAGGCGGGTTTTTGACGGCGAACCTTCTGTCAGATCGTTCCTGTGCTGCCTGCACTTCGCGCCAAAGTGGTTCCGTTGGGAGAACCGCGGCAGGCCGCGGCAGTCAATCTACCCGTTAGGAGAGCCCAAGCTGGACAAGTACGCCGAGCCGACCATTTTCTCGTGAGTACCGTCAGCCAGTCTTGTTAGTACCGTCAGCTAGTCTCGTGAGTGCCGTCAGCCAGTCTCGTGAGTACCGTCAGCCAGTCTCGTGAGTACTGTCAGCCAGTCTTGTTAGTACCGTCAGCCAGTCTCGTGAGTACCGTCAGCCAGTCTTGTGAGTACTGTCAGCCAGTCTCGTGAGTGCCGTCAGCCAGTCTCGTGAGTAATGTCAGCCAGTCTCGTGAGTACCGTCAGCCAGTCTTGTGAGTACCGTCAGCCAGTCTCGTGAGTACCGTCAGCCAGTCTCGTGAGTACCGTCAGCCAGTCTCGTGAGTACTGTCAGCCAGTCTTGTTAGTACCGTTAGCCAGTCTCGAGAGTACCGTCTGCTAGTCTCATGAGTACCCTCAGCCACTATCGTGAGTTCCATCAGCCAGTCTCGTGAGTGTTGTCAGTTCTTATTGTGAACACCGTCAGCCAGCCAGTCAGTGCTGTCAACCAGCCTCGTTAGTACTGTCTGCCGGTCGGGTGCATGCTACTTTAGGATCGAGATCATTCGCCGCGTACGTCGTTCGCTAGGTGGTATGAAAAAAAATCAGCCTGAGCTGCTGATGGGGTCTGTCCATCACTATTTTGCAAACTATGAACTGTACAATGAATTGCCCTGGTTCTGCACAATACAAACCATCGTATGGTTTCACTGTTGGTGAAGCACGACCTCTAAGCTAACGGTGGTGTAGCTTGATTCGCATTATTATGTTTTGGTTTTTATTAATGATTTGATATGGTGTCACATTTTCGAGTTCTCACTCATTGTTCCCAGGCAATAACCTTCCAGCACATGTTTTTTGTACCAAAGTTGCCGAAACCTGAAGTGCTAATCAAATGAGCGATGTAGATTTGTTTCCATAATACAATGTAGTATGGTTGCATAGTCAAAGGGACAGTGTCATTGGATTTCCTTTGGAACCTCACCTCGCCAAATTTTGCGTGGTATCACCGGCAAAAAATATCCTAGAAAACGAGACTTTAAGACAAACAACATAGCGCCGTTATATCGACATTTTTATGGACGTCAGAGACGACAATCACCTCCAAACATTAAGACGTAGCTAGCTTTGAAAAACAAAGTGTCCAAAAATATGTTCGCTTTGGACTACAACTAAGGATCGCATGTCCTAGATGCGTTTTTTGCCGACACGAACGGTTCGATCCTTCAAAACCAGTATAAACGTGAAGCCTGCTACCCGGAGCCAGTGTTGGCTCTCAGCACCAGCACAGTTAATGTAGGACAGACATGTAGTCACTTCTGATTGAGCATCCATGAACAACTGACGCAACTAACACCCGCGACCAATCGACGTGAAGCACTGTTACGCAAAACCGCACCAGAGGTGAACACACAAGTGAAGCGGTATGCCATGCTTCAGTTGTCTTCAAGGCGTGTCCATTTGTATTTGATGTTTGCATAATCGGGATTGTGTCGATGGAAGCACAACGTAATATTGTGCAATGGTGTATCGTATGTGCTCTGTTCACTGCGGCCGGCGTGTCTGATGGCTGAATGGCTTCATGGGTGATGTTTGAATTGAAGAACTGCTCCCACGAAGAATTGGAGAGGTGGGTGGATTCTGACTTCACCCATGCCCCTTCGGTGCACGTGTTCATTGTCTCTGGCAGTGCTGTAAGTTTTCTCATGTTGGGATGTGCGGCTTCAGGCCGTGATGTGCATTGTCTCAGGCTGTGTGATGTATGATGCAAGATTTTCAATCAGGATTTAAGTGATGTTTTGGAATCATAGAGGGGGAGAGGAAAGTTTGGAGACATTTCAAGTTGCAGGGTTTATCTTTGTTTCTGACATTCAAAGCTCTTTTTTGTACTTTTGGGTCAGGGATGGTCGCATTTATCAAGTGGGAACGAGTTTACAGCCATTTCCGAACACCTCAATTAATCTTCTGTCCAAAATGAATATATAAATTCCCGCTGAGGAAAATGTCCTGGTTGGCAGACACCCAGGACAAGACCGTGTTTTCGTCCCAGATTGTGACGTATTGTGTTTCGTCAGGTCGTCGGCGTTGATCGCCGGGCTGAGTCTCGCGCTGCAGAAAGACCTGCAGCAGGCGGCCGGCGCGCTGTCCCTTCCTCAGAAGCCCAAGTACGAACACTCTGACCGGATAGTGGCTGCAGTGGTCGGGCCGGCGGGACACGCGCCAACCATGTGACTTGATGCGTTGCACACCTTGGCCGCAGCTTTGACGATCAGCTGGTGATCAGTTTTCGTTGTCGCAATTGCTGCTCATCTATGCCGTATGCCGCTGAGCCATTCTGTCATGCAAGGTGTTTTTTTTTTGCTCTGGACTTGCTCAAGCAAGTTTCACAGCCAGTCATGCTACAGGGAACCCGGAAAAATAACACGCTCATGGGCATCCGCGGACTCGTAGCGTTGGATTCGTCAACTTAGCATTAACTGGGGTCCTTGCCAAACACCATTGATTGCCAGAAGTTGGTCTGAGGGATGGCGTTGAACGTCCACCAACTATGTCAGCACCCGTCGGACGAATCGAAGTGAATCAAAAGGCGATCAATGACCCCGTCATTCGCGTTCGGTGCTATAAACACGACCTCTGGAGGTTTGGGTGATAGTCAGGCCAAGATAAAAATGGAAATTTTCTAAGGTTATATGTCCACCAAATCTGCTCGATGCTGTCCCCTCCACAGACAGGAGGAGCCCTGCTGTGACTATCCGTACTGTGCGCCCGACGCCGCTCCAGTGCTGTTCACGCTGCCGTCCAAAGAGGAGGAGCCGGAGCGGCGCCAGCTGTGGCTGCGCTCCCTGCGGGCCGTGGTGGCGGCTCTGGGCCCTGCGGCCAACTTCGACCCGGAGAGCTGGTTAGTGTCGTGACGGGGCGGGGCACGGACAGGGCGTGCTGGATGTCCCGCCGGCGCTGGCTGGACTGGCACCTGGCGCAGGGCCAGGGTGGGCGAATTCATGAAAACTGCGCTGCATATCACTGCACGCCGTCGCTCGGCTGTGCGTCACTCTGCCTTCTCCATCAGCAGCTGCTTTGAGATCAGCCATCTTGCTCAGTCCCAACAGCTAGTGGGCGGCTGAATGTCCAGGCTTCATGTACAGTATCCTTGCACAGATTTACCTTGTGACCGTGACGGTGACTATTCATAGGAACATGGAGACGAGTGGCCTAGGGGTAAGTTGCTCGTCTCACAATCGAAAGGTTGTGGGTTCGAGTCTCATCTGTCGCTACTCTTCGCCCGCGACCAATCGGCGTGAGAAACTGGCGACTCTACATGACTCAACGGTCGATGTGTCGTAAAACCAATAACCAACCAACCATTCATAGGAACTTGAACCGTGACTATTGATGGTGACTAGATGGCGATCATAAACGATGACTTCAGTCACTTGCATTGACTGTAGGCTGGGACCATTGACGGTGGCTATTGACGACGACGACTGCAGCGGTGACTATTGACGGTGTCGGTGGCGGTGACTACAGATGACTATGAGAGTAGATGCCCTACGAGGCACAACCTTTTCGTGGTGGTGGTGGTGGGGGCGGGGGAGATTGCGCGTCCCAATGACCTGGCTCCCATCTTACCGGTGAGGGGTGAGACTAAGAGTGCTTCACTCGTCCTGCCATCCATACGCTCCCATTCCAATGCCTCTCTCATCCCAACATCCGTGTCCTTCACCTAGCCCTGCAACACCAGCCATCCATAATATAAGCAGGCAGTGCAACTTCCCCGGTCCTGCCCACCATCTCAGTTTTATCGGAGTAGTCGGACCCCCTCGGCCGCCCCTGCGGTTGACGGAATCCAGGATGCTGAAATCATCCGTCGCACGGTGCCGGTTGTGGCCGGGGGACCAATACGCCTCTTTGGTCCCGATATCCCAGAAGGGCGGGCGAGCCGGTGGGCGTGTCGAGTGACAAGTCACCTCGGTCTGGAGGTCTGGGCTTCGGCCTAGTGCTTGCCGGACCGGCCGGCCAGGGTCAAGGGGTGGGCGGCGCTAGATTCCGGTCGGGGTGGTAAGTCTCTGGGGACACCCAATGCTAGGGAGGGCGCCTGGCGTCCTCCCGTCCACTGGATTCAGGCGTCCCCAGGTAGGGCCCCTGCGTGTTGGGGCGTCACGGGGAGCAGAACGAAATCACACATGTCAATCATAGTAAACAAAAACACCCCTGGCCCCTCTCGTAGGGGCCAGACCAGCCTTTGACCCTTCGCGGGTGTGGGCTCCCTAGCCAAGACAGGTGTGGAAATCGTTCCTCCTACTCCTCGTACCATTTTTTGCAGGGAAATTACGAGGAACCTTGCATCTGTCTCCGTTCCAGAGACGAAACGGCTGTGACATTCGGAAGGATCTCCAGATGTGAAAAGCTGAAGGATGGTGCTTTGGAGGTGGAATTTGTGGTGGCCAAATTCCAGCTGCTGTCTGGAATCCAATTCCAATTCCAATCCTGTCTAATCCCCTGTACGGTAGCAAGCTCGCATGCTAAGATTGTTTAGGATTGACACAGTTCTAATGGTTGTTATGGGTGCTGTATAACCACTGCAGTTGATGCGCCATAAAACCCTAATAATGAACTGTAGGTACACAGCATGTCAGGCATGTTGTGGAATTGTAATGGGGTTTCTTGCAATATGTCAATTGTGCAGGTGTAACAGTTAATGTAGTCAATTATCGACAGGTGTAGGAAGACATGGTGGTCTCCACAGGTGTAGGCTTGTGTGATCAAGCATTCATGGGTGTAGAGCCAGACTGCAAAGTATGGGAAAATGCTTGATGAGGCACACCAGCCTCAGAAAAATCCACACCCAAATGCACCAGGTCAAAGATTGACATCAGGGAGATGAAATGCATGCACCTAATGAAATGAAACTTGAGGTTTGAAAATCAGGAGGCTTTAAGCAAGTGCATTTTCTGCATAACCACGTTTTCCACATCCGATGAATAAAATATGTACATACAACTTGATTAAAACGCAAACAACTTCACGCATTTCCAACCCCAGTATTTTGAATGAATGGGACACCTTAACTAGGCAGCTGGGTTTTCGTGCAGGAAGCAAGTTTGACAATTACCAATTAAAACAAATGTGGTCAGTGTTGGATTTTCACTTCTCGGTCTTGGATTCGGAGTGCATAATTTTTTCGCTTGCCATAGTATGGAGTGTATGATCTTGAGAAGCACTATGTTATGGGGTGTATAATTTCCCAGTTTGCCAAATTATGGGGTGTATATTGAAGCACCAAGTAATGGAGTATATACATTTTATAAATAACGGAGTGCATACATTTTGAAAAATGCAGTGATGTTTCCTGGAATGACGAATAAAAACCCGGGGGCCTCGGCAGCTTAGATGGTGGAGCGTGGGACTCGAATCTCGCGGCCGGCGGCATTTGCAGAGTCCACCCACGACTAATCGGTGTGATAGGTTTGCGACGCTATACAACCTTGCGGTTGAATGCGTCGTGAAATAACCCGACCATTCTTCTTTAAGAATAAAACGCCTTCAAGTCATTTCTTAGGTTCATATTCTAGTGTCTCACAGACAACCAGATGGGGTACACCACACATCGTCGTCTGAAGTCATCCACGTTACGTGAATGACTTATAAGGCAACTTCCTGAGCAATGGTAAAGAAAATGATCACAAAAGTATACTTAATTGATGTCAACGAAGTTTATATATCAATACCTGTCACTCCTGACATACCAACACCGCACAACTAATACAAATTCACAACATACCTCGAGTGCAGGACGTTCGTGCACCGAGTAATTTATGGGAGGGTCTAAAATATTACTTCGGGATATGGGTTTCGGAATATATAATGTTTTGAGGAAAGTTATACTAAAACAATCCGTCTAAAATCTTTTATCCTCTCGACCATGAAATGTTCTTTTTTTTTAAATGAGAAAGTCGAGAGAAAAAAATTATTGAAGTCAATTCTTATTCATATTAAATGTATTTCGATGCACTTTTAGTTCATGTCTGGAATGTTTAGTTGAAGCAGGGAATGACTTGGAAGGATGAAAAGTACTAGATGGGCGGGCAAATTGCCGCTGTAAAACAGACTATCGTCACGGACCAGCGGAAATTAGCGTCTCATTTCGCACCATGTTTGCTATGAAATACCAAAAAATGGAAATAAGTTAGAGAAAACTGCCAAGAAAATTACACGGAAATTTTCTCAATTAATAATTATCAGGATTATGGGAAGAAATTAATCATTGGATCAGAATGAGGGTTATAAGAGTGTAGAGGATTAGGTCAACACACTTAAATCTGAATTTGTCCGGAGTGGGGAAACCTCGCGGTCGGAGTGGCATGAATACAACTATTCCCGCTTGTTGATGAAATTCGGAAACAATATAAGTCATGAAATCGAGAGAAGGTGAAATTTCTGGTTCTATGGATCTTCATTTTCGAGCAGTGTTAGCAGGTTTTAGGAACGTTTTGGTACCATTCAGGCAATTTTCATGGGGAAAATCCTTCCAATATCTTTTATGTATATCGCTCCTGACTGCTTAATAATATAAATATGAACGGTTTTATCCATCCCATTTGATGCAGAACATATCATTCTCCAAGGAAGCAAAAAGAAATGCATTATCCATGACTTTTCGTGGCCATGGTTTAAATAGCTCCGGCCGCAGTGGGAAATGAAGAGCGGTGAATCCATTGAATCCAAGAACGGACCTTCGTACGCTGTCGGGCTGGTAAAGGTGAATTCCTTTATTTGGTTAGCGGAGCGTAGTGATTTTGTATTCAATGAAGGATTTTCTTTAAAGCTCTTCGCTGCTATCCGGATGGAATTGACTGCGTGTTTGGCTCGGGGTATGAGAGTTGGTATTGCCTGACTATGTAGGTACCTTGCGTGAGACGAAATGTACGACCCTCAATATACCAGGAGGTGCTGAGTTTACATCAAAAGTAACGTTTGGGATTATGCTATATTAATCAACGTTTCGGCCAGGGGCCATCGTCACTCATGGCGATGGCCCCTGGCTGCGAAGTGAAGTGCGCTTTGCGCTTTGATGAAGCGAAGTGAGTCAGATGCCCTTTGCAATTGCTGTCATATCTTTATGGTAGAGATGATGCAAACCTGGAAAAAAAGAAATTCAGGAGACATGATCAGCTATCTGCAGGTGTATGCTCACATGATAAATCACGGATAGGTGTAGAGTAACATAATCCATGCTCAGCAAGTGTAGGACAATGTTACCTTTAATTTTCTAGTAACATTTTAATCAAGCCGATATTGAGTAAGATGATCAGCCGGCCCATTGTTACCTGCCAGCCGGGTGCCACTTAAGCTAGAACAGTCCCGATTAATCCAAACGCGGCAGCGTCCTATACGCAAAATCTAATGCCCAGCAGTCGACTATCGCTACCCTCGCCATACGTGACGTCACAGCTATTTTGACCAACCTCAAAGGTAGGCATTCTGAAGTGATTTTTGAATTATTTAAGTGCTTTAAGGACTTTTGAAAATATAGGAATGCCACCACGTCTTTAAAATTAAAAATAACTAGTGAAGCTACAAGAAAATGCGCTTTGTCCCCACACGAAGCTTGTCCATTGACATGTCGCTCTCTGTGACGGAGAAGGTACATGCTACACCGCACGACCGTTTGTCACGTGTTCTACAACACACAGCCTCTTTTGACGGATACGTCCCGATTTATACAGACTAATCGAAGTCCGATACTGGCGTTAGCAGTGCGTTTGTTATTGGTCCCATGTCTAGATCTTTCTCTCTACTACCCCATGTAACTATACATCAGAGCTGGTTGCCATCATCAAGGCCCTCGGTTTTATTTAAGTAGGACGGGAAGGCCCGCATGCAATTTTCGCCGATTCTCTCAGCAGTCCTTGGGTGCTAAAGCAGTTTAATTCACTTGGCCCCATTGTACAGGACGTCTTGCTTCTTCTCAGATCACTGGTACATGCTGGGAAATATGCTATCTTCTGCTGGATTCCAAGCCATGTTGGCACCGTGGGAAACGAGGCAGCGGATGCTGCTGCGAAACGTGCGGTCCAAGTCCCATACCTGCGATTTATGCCCCTCCCCGCGAGGGAATATCGCCGTCCAATCACGACCTATGTTTTTTTAAAAAGAAATATCGGTATTGCTGGGATACTTTGTTGGACAACACACTACGAACGACAAAGCCATGTCTTGGAGAGTGGACCTCGTCCTAACGCAGGGTGGGACGTGACGAGGTCAGTTCTGTCGCCTTCGACTTGGACACACCACCATCTGCTCTATGAGGAAGACAGGCCAAGCTGTCCTCGATGTCGCGCACCACTGTCTATGCGTCATGTTTTGATCTCATGCCCTCTGCTCGCCGATGACCGAAGAAGGCTTTTTGGAGTCGCGGAGTCGCTGTCACTCCACGACCTCCTTGGTGACCAATCGTATGCGGTAACTTCGGGGCAACGTTTTCGCTTTTTTTAATCAGATGTTGATTTCAGAGCTATTTTTCACATCTCACTGACAAGTAACACTAGAAGTTCGGAATGGTCTCCCCGTTTTCTGAATTTACATGTCACTGACAAGTAGCACCAGAAGTTCTGAATGATATCCCCGTAATTTGAATACAAAATCGCACAACTGTTAGCACCAATCATTCTAAGCTGTCAATGTAACATTGTTATAGGTGCTGTATGACCGAAGCAGTCGATGCGACCCTAAGCATAAATAACCAACTAACGGCTATGGGGGTGGCGTATTCATCTGTACCGTATAGATAGGTAACCGTAGACTATGGATGACTATGACGTTTGAAGTGACACCGGTGGCCAGGCGGCTACTGCAGCGGTGATTGTAGCGGTGACTATATACGTGACTTTAATGGTGACTATAGTGGCTCCAAAGATGACTGTGGGTAGGGTCTATAACGTTACATGGACAGGGCCCGTAACGATGACTAGACGGTAACCGTCATAATGGCTAGAGACGGCATATGCAACCGCGACTGTGGGCTTTATCTGTAACAGTGGTATGGGCGCTGTATAACCACTGCAGTTGATGCGCCCTAAAACCCAAATAACTAACTAACTAACTGTAACAGTGGTTATAGATGGGCCTTCGACGGCAGTTGCGAAAACACGCAAAGCTTTAGTTTTTTTTTTTGTCTGAGCAGGACACATCACTTAAGTTGTGCGTTGTATTCTTGTTTTGGTGTTCACTGAACATACAGGACGCTCGTGTCGCCTTTTGCCCTATTTTATATTTAGTTCTGAAATATAATTAGTGATGATCAAGGCCCAACTGGCAAGCTGCATTACGAACCTGAGTCATCTGAAGTTGCTTTTAGATTTTAGATCTATTTTATGTTTTATCTCTATATTTTCAAATCAAGACTTAGTGAACCAAGACGAAGTGCTTTGGTTTATCAAGGATGTAGGGAAGTAAAGAGGCATCACAGGCAGAACCTGTCAATGTAAGGTGGATATATCAATTATATCATTTTCAACTTCATTGGCGTGACCGTTATTTAAGGTGGCCTCTGCAGTCTCCCACCCTGTCAGGGCTTTTGGTCGCTTCTTATTGCGTTCGGTAAAGCTCTGAAACTTCACGACTTCCCTTAAACTGTTCCACGCGCATTATGTTAAGGAATTCGGCCGATTAGAGTTAGTTCCAGGCAGAGATTCCAGACGTCACGCCAGTGCCATCTTTACAGTTTGGTACGCTTCGAAGCTACTCAGATATTTCCACGTTATGTTCATAAGTATTAGTTTCTAGCCAGCACCATTCGTAGCCAACTCAACACCATCAGCTTATTCACGCTTCAGGCTATCGATGGTCCTGGATGTTTCTCGTTTGCTGACGGAGCACAATTTTATTTGCCGTGCGTATTTGCATATCATCTTTGTACGAATCTAGATGCATACATACTGAACTTTGCCCCCACCGTGACACACTAGGTAGGGTCTTCTGAAATGGCAGAAGACAGAGGTCTTCTGCCACGTTTTCCTGCAATCACACAGGCATGCCTAGCCGACGCAGTTGGCCCGTCAAGAGACGTCAACATAAATTGTGATTAATGTGTGTGAATCTGAATGCAGGTGGGCCAGACCTGAACGCTGCCATTGACGGTGACGTGCACACCGCGCTTTGGTGTGTTGCAGTCAGCTGCTGTGTGCCAACCACTTCAGCGAGGAGCACGTCAGTCGGGAAGAGAACGACGGCCAGACGGTGATCACGCTGGACGCCAAGGCGGTGCCGGTGCGGTTCCGCAGGTGAGGCGTACGTTCGACTGGTTATGTCATTGCCAAGCTGGTGATGTCGCCGCTCGGCTGGTGAGGTTACCGCTCAGCTGGTGGGGTCATTGCCCAGCTGCCGAGGTCACCGCTGCTGCTGGATCACCGTTCAACTCGTGAGGTCACCGTTCTGCTGATCAGAGGCGTAGTTCGTCATACCACCCTTCTCGTCAGTTCTGTTTGACATGGTTTCTTCCTGTCTGTTAAGGACATGCGTCTATTTTTGGTTATTAAAGCAAAAAAACAACAATAATAGTTGATAGATTAGCGGATAGATACAGGGTAGATATATAAGAAAGTTAGCGAGCTGGAGCTTCAACCCACTCCCACTGCAACTGCGTCTGCGTGGTCAGCAGGGACGGGGTGCTGGTCTGGCCAGAGTCGTGGCAGCGCACCTGCACCCCAACCTGGTCTTCTCTATCGCCTGACACAGGTTACCTAACCTGACCTCTCAGCTATGATCAGGCTATGTGACCAGTGCAGTCGATGGGCCCTCACGCTGAAGCTCTAACCAGAACCGTGATCTGAGCAGGTGCCAGTTCGGATGTGGCCGCTGGTCTGACCTGACCTGACCTCTCTGCTCTGGCCGGGGACGTGATCTGAGCCGTTGTCAGCTGTTCGGGTGTGGCCACCCACCTGACCCCGACCTGACCTCTGCTCTGACCGGAGATATGATCTGAGTCGTGTGTCAGCTGTTCGGGTGTGGCCGCTGGCCTGACCCGGACCTGACCTCGGATGTTTGACCGGCAGTGATAAATTATTGGAGGAATAAGGTGGAATATACTACCTATTGAACAATGAGAGCACATCCTTCCCAAAGAGGTATCAACATCGTGTCTCTTGATGTGTTGTGTTTATGAAGTCCCATGTCTTATTTCTAATGGAGGTTTGTGTGTAAGTATCATGCTTATGCTCACCATTACATATTGTGATACATAAACATTTTGTACATAATGTGATGTCAAGTAAAGAGCTTACACATGACATGATATGCTGTTTAATATATTTTGCTCATAGTACGGCATTCTTGCCATTCTCATTAACATGAGTATCCTGATATTAGGTGTATCCCAAGATGAACAAAAACATGCACATAGAAGCAGCCTATAAGCTCAAAATTTAGTTTAAGGGATTTAACCGTTATTCTAAACGACGTCGTTTCCATGGGCAATTTCGACATCGTAGTGGACTCGTTTCGACATCTCACACATAACGAAGAGCCAATATTTTAACGCTGGTGACCGGAGAGGCGGCGCGGCTGCCGCCAGGCCCGGCGACCAGTCGGCGCCCACCCAACCGGCGCGCTGCGGATCACCGTCGGGCATCAGCTGGCCGGACGAGGTCGGCATACTGGTGGAGTCGGCAGCCGCCACCGTGACCGACAGCAGCGAGGAGGAGCTGGAGCCCAGCGCCGACCACCAGCAGCAGCAGCAGCTGCCCGGGTACGGTGATCACCGAGGCCAGACGAACGCGCCTCCCACGCGGGCGCAGCGATTGTGCACTCTAGAAAGAATGCACTTCGGGCATTGTAATGTAAAGAGTGTATTGCGTGCGTGCTACATGTTCTGATTAATCTGGGATACTTTTTGCTTCAAAATTTGTTCGGTTTGTCTCGGTACCCCTCGTCTAACATTGTCTTGTTTAACCTGTGTCTCGGAAAATTAGGTAAATTGTGGACCCAGCCAATCACCAGTAGGAACCTGAATCCTTTTGGAGGTACCGTGTGTTCATCACCGAGCCCCAATGCATACTGGAGGGAGGGAGGTTAACCAGGCTCCACATCCGCCCATAAAAAGATAATATAGATAATTATGTTTACATTCTACCGGGATATGAATGGGATACTTTCCGACAGTGTAAAAGCTATGCGTTCCGATAATCAAATAACAAATTATACACTTCAGACCGTGTTCGAAAAGTAACTATTGAATATCATCAGTCGCGCATCCGAGTACACCAGTCATCCACCTCGGCGTACCGTTCACCCACGCGAGCACGTCTGTCCGGTCACCCAAATAAGTACGACACGATTCGGCCACGTGAGAGTGCCGCGCCTGCCATTTGCGCTACCCCCGCCACGTGGTGTCCCGTGGCACATCACGGAACACCAGCCTCCCGTGATGTCTCGTGGCATAGCACGGAACACCAGCCTCCCGTGATGTCTCATGGTAAAGCGCGGAACGCCAGCCACCCTTAGACTCTCATGGTATAGCGCGGAACACCAGCCACCCTCAGAGTCTCATGGTATAGCGCGGAACTCAAGCCACCCTTAGAGTCTCATGGTATAGCGCGGAACTCAAGCCACCCTTAGAGTCTCATGGTATAGCGCGGAACTCAAGCCACCCTTAGAGTCTCATGGTTTAGCGCGGAACACCAGCCACCCTCAGAGTCTCATGGTATAGCGCGGAACTCAAGCCACCCTTAGAGTCTCATGGTATAGCGCGGAACTCAAGCCACCCTTAGAGTCTCATGGTATAGCGCGGAACACCAGCCACCCTCAGAGTCTCATGGTATAGCGCGGAACTCAAGCCACCCTTAGAGTCTCATGGTATAGCGCGGAACACCAGCCACCCTTAGAGTCTCATGGTATAGCGCGGAACACCAGCCACCCTTAGAGTCTCATGGTATAGCGCGGAACTCAAGCCACCCTTAGAGTCTCATGGTTTAGCGCGGAACACCAGCCACCCTCAGAGTTTCATGGTATAGCGCGGAACTCAAGCCACCCTTAGAGTCTCATGGTATAGCGCGGAACTCCAGCCACCCCCATGGTGCTCGGCACCGTTCCGTGTCAGCTGTTTGGCCTGGCCTCAACCGTAGTATGTTCGATGTTGCGATTGGGTTTGTCACCTCATCGGGATTACTCTGACCAATGGTCGGTACTCCTGGCTCCTGAAGCCCCTCCCCAGGTGACCCTGAGCTGACGTTGCATCTTCTGTGTGCCATGAGCACCACCTTCCCGGTGACTCTGAGCTGACATCACCTCCCCGAGACTGTGCCCTGACCACCACCCCTGGTGACAGCGGTGATGGCGTGCCTGAGGTGGAGCTGCACATCAAGATGGAGCCGGTCTGGGAGTCGGGCGGCGGGCGCGGCCGCGGCCGGGGCCGTGCTCGCGGCAGGCCCAGAGGCCGCGGCCGCGGTCGTCCTGCGTCGCCGCTGTCGCCGACGCCGCCGACACCACCGACGCCGCCACCGCCGGCGGTGCGCCGTCCCGTCGGCCGGCCTCCGTCGGCGGCGACACAGGCGCGCCGGCAGCTGGGCCAGTTGGTGCGCGCCGCTGGCGCCGGACACTTCGGCTCGTTCCGCGCGCTGGACCAGCTGCTCGCCACCGAGCAGCGGCGGCGGCCGGGCCGGACGGCCGACCAGCTGCTGCGCATGTGTCTGATGATGCGCATCAAGGAGGGCGCCTACCGACGGTCGGGTCCGCAGCAGACGGCCTGAGACACCGGTAGCGGTTGGCAGCAGACGGCCTGAGACGCCGGTAGCGGTTGGCAACAGACGGCCTGAGGCACCGGTAGCGGTTGGCAGCAGACAACCTGATGCTGCGGTAGCGGTCTGCAGCTGATTGTCTGCGGCTGCTGTAACAGTCCGCGGGAGACGGTCTGTGTGGCGTTAAGTACATATACTAAACTTGCACAGGCTGTACAGACGGGAGATGAGCCAGCGACGCGGTGAGTCAACTTCTAAAGTGGCACGAGGCTGGCGACCTGGTGGTAATGTGCAGGTCACATGAGACCGTTGCCGTCACCGGACGGTGCCCAGCCGACTGTCGGTGTGGACGTACGTCGTGCGAGGTGTCAGTCGGCACCGGAGTCTCGATAACGTGCTCCGGGGCGGCCGGAAACTGGGACACTGAAGCAGTGCGCTGTGGACTGCGGCCGGACACTGTCAGGTGGACATGACACCGGTCACCTGTGGTGTCGGCTGCCATACAGCCAGCGCCGGCTGGACTCACAGGCACTTAACAGCACAGCGGTCTATGCAAAAATGTTGTTTTATGTTTCTTTGCTTTTGTTTTCTGTCCAAGATCCTCGTCGGATCGCATTGTGCGCGAGAGAACGATCCATGGGTTCCATTGGTTCCATTGGTTATTGGAAACGGTAGAACGTCGAAACTTCACTGAGATTTCTGCAGTTTTTTATTCGGTGTATGCTCATCATCATTCATGAACTACATAAAGACTGAGCTCGTAATGGGTGCTCATGTTTAGTCAGATATAGATGTATACCCTGCATCGCTGGTCATTGTTGGTGCATATCCGAATGGGGAGTTATTTCTTCAAAGATTGCACTCACCAATAAATGACACAACAAAAAATGTAAATATTTTTTTTCAGTCTAGAATGTCACGGTCTTAATCCCGGAACTGAACAGTGTACGCCGCCACGTAGCTTTGGTTGGACTCTTGTTCAAACCTGCCGAGCAGAGCCAGTTTCAGCGATTTGGTTTGGCCTTGACCTTGTTCAAGACAGTTAGCGTTTTGAGGGGACATTGGATAACCATTGTATGCAGCTTACGAGAGATCTGTACCATAGGAGCCCATCCTGACGTTGGACCGGACATTCGGAAATAAAAAGAAAACACCATGCCAAGATCGGTTTTCATTGTCAGCCTGTGTGGCGCATTTCAGACTATTTTCGCCGCATTGGCCGAGGCGCTTCGGTATCTGTTCGCTAGAAAAGTAGTACTCCTTTTACTCTACTTACCTATTACTCTATGTCAAATATGGAGATGAAGATGAAAGAACGTTGAATCAAAATATGTTGATGCATATTTTTGTAGGTGACTTATGGATGACAGGATTGGCTTTTGCATGTTTGGTAGTCTTATTTCAATTGCGAACTAAAGTTCATGTGCAGTTCATCCAGCGATGGTGACGCGGGGACAATAATCGGTTGTACAGCGGCAATTTGCTCTCCTATCTTCCTACCTTTCAAGCCTTCGAAGTTATTCCTCCCGTCAACTAAATATTCCAGATATGAACTAAAAAAGTACATTGAAGAGCTTGTAATATTAATAAGAATTGGTTTCAATCAATTTTTTCAGCTTTTCCACTGATAAAATTGTACTGCACGGTGAGAATTAAACGATTTTAGACGGATCGCTTTGGTATAATTTTCCTTAAACCATTTTATATTCCGAAACCTATATCCTAATAGATGGCAAGTAACAAGTCTGTCGGTGTGCGTACGTCCTACTCAAGTGGTGTGTTGTGAATATTTACTAGTTGTGCGGTGTGAGCATGTCGGAGTATCAGGTATGGATTGATAAACTTTGTTGCCATCGATTATGTATCGATGGCATGTATATCGATTATGTATCGATGGAGTATACTTATGTTGTTATTTTGTCTGCCGTTTCTCAGGAAGTTGGCCTACAGCCGCATCCTTCACTAATTTAACCATAGTGCCAATTTGCTCTCTGTGAATCATTCGTCGGTTGCCATATACAGTAGAGCTGAGTGTAGTCCCCACGTAAATCAGAAAGCGTATGGCGATTTACTGATATTCGCAAGTTTAATTTTACTTATTTCAGCATCGTCGACAGTAAAACATATTTCGTTATTAAAGATGATATAATAATTATATTTAGTGGTCGCTTTCAATGTATGCGGATCATTATGCCAGTTCTTCTCCCTCTGCCTCGTCCCAGGTCTCTTTCCTGAGACCTGGTACCTGCGAGCAAAGTTCCGCTGTGAAACCGGCTAATGATATTGGATGAATATGAGATAAAGCAATTATTTATTACGCATAATTTGAATTAAATGCGCTGTTGGAGAGTTGTTATCTTAGTCTGGAACACTATTGAACATCTTTAGTCGGTTCTACCGCGGAACTTTGCTCGCAGGTCCCAGGTCACAGGAAAGAAACATGCGACGAGATAGAGGGAGAAGACCTGGCATAATGATCCGTATACATTAAAAGCGACCGCTAAATATAATTATTACGTCAGTTTTAATTACGAAATAGGTTTTACCGTGGACGATGCTGAAATCAGTAAAATTAAACTTACGAACATCAGTAAATTCCAGTTGTGGGCGCAAAATGACCCTAGATGTGGACACGCCCTTAATCTCCAATCCACCACCATTAACGTCAGTAAATTGCAATACGCTTTCTGATTTACGTGGAGACTACATTCAGCTCTACTGGATATGGCAGCCGACGATTGATTGCCAGAGGACAAATTGGCCTATGGTTAAATTAGCGAAGGATGCGGTTGCAAGTCAACTTCCTGAGCAACGGCGAACAAAATCACAAAAGTACACTTAATCGATGTCAGCCAAGGTTATCAATCCATATCTGATACTCCCGACATGCTCACACCGCACAACTAGTAAATATTAATAGCACACCCCATGAGTAGGACGCACACGCACCGACCGGGTCCGTATCACAAGTATCCAAAGTCATAAGTACCAAGATTCATAAGTTCCAAAGCTGCCAGATAACTTCTATAATATCTGCGGATAGGACGGATTCACAAGTACCCGGTGTCATAAGTTCCAAAAATAGTTCTGAATTATACCGCACAGGTGATGAAGTAAGACGGCGACTATTGGTCCGACATCCAAAGCCGAGAGGGGCCTTTTAACTTTCTCAAATGCCGTGTCTAGCTTGTGGTGGCCTGATATAAGCGTGTGATATATCGCTAGAAGTTCGTTCTACTGTCTAATACGGGTACATAATGGCATTAAAATTAGTCATAGAGTCATAAATTCCAACAGCCAGACAGGGTCCCAGTAATAAACCGAGCTAATTCGGAAAGAAGCCGTATGCGGTCGCATGTGGCCGTGAGACATTAGTACGTGGACTACCCGTGTGCAATTTTGATGGATATGTGAGTAGTCCAACCTCAGTGTCAGTGTCCTGTAATAACAATATAATAACAAATGATAAGTATATATGTATATACATATATATACACACATATATATATATATACATATTTATACACATATATCTATATATATGTTATATATATATATATATATATATATATATATATATATATATATATATATATATATATATATATATATATATATATATATATATATATATATATATATATATATATATATATATATATATGACGTCCTGGTCATCATCTAAGTACCAGTTAAGAGGGGCGTTCATACATAGCTGGGATATTTCAGTCGGGATTTCTTCATACATTCTCGGTGCAGATATGATAGACAGCGATGCAAACGAAGAAAAATCTGGAAGTAAGGTTATGTTGCTTTATGAGTATTGCGCGTGGATCATAGGACATGATACTCTAATCATGATGAACACCATATATAATCGTACTACAATACGCAGCGAAGATATGCTGGGTTAAAGTACAAGTGTCACCGTCATCGGACCACTCAGATTTCGTTGAAATTGACATGCAGATACTCCTCCATATCCTGATAAAGGCACATAATGCACATAAAGACTAAGAAGAGTGCTCATAAATAGCCGTTAACAGACGCAAAAGGCCAGGGTCGCGGAAATCGGAGTGCTCATATTTCCTTAAAACACACAGGTAGGTCTTGATGTGCTGATCGCATGAGCATGGAACCAAAGAGTTCATAAACACATGAGTCATTCAAAGTCAAATGACAGGGTCAGACTACCCAGATTTCCTTCAAAATTGGCACGCTGGTGGCCTTTGACGGGCTAACCAGCATGACCCTACACGCTAAGAGGGACGTTCATAAGCAGCCGAGTTAGTTAGTTATTTGGGCTTTAGGGCGCTTCGAACATAATTGATAATTCGCACCCAAGCTGAGTTATTCAGTCAAAACTTCGTCTTGCATTGACGGTATAGATATAACTTACGGCGATAAAACTAATGTGAATCTGTACGTCAACGACTTCTTCAACCGTTGGCGCTCTCCAAGAGGAGAAAAGGCTTTCCTTTCCGCAGAAAATTCCTCTCCACCTGCCGATCACTATTCCAAGATCTCCTTTATGGCGCCGTCATTGCGGTGTGCTGTGTCCTGATCCCAGAAGTGTTCAGTGCATGCACTTTCTTTCTTCACGTCTGGTGGGATGCCCTGCCACGATCAACATTAATGGACCCGCCTCTGCCAACAACAGTTGAGGCCTGGAACCCTGACAGAACCTGGGTCGCATCCGCTGCTCTAAGACTCATCCATGGGGGTATTACGTGTGACTCGCGCTTGTGTTACTAGACCACTCGTGTTGCGTGATATCGGGGGGATGTGGTGTGGATGTACTCGGGTAGATAGTGCCTGTGGAACTCGCGATGTAATCTTGATTGTGTGTTTTTTCGGTGTACGTTTTTCCTGTTTCACATAATCTTGTATATATAGGCGTAACCCAGATACACCCCTGTTGATCTCACTTGGCCTCAACACTTTATGACTTCATCCCACGACTTTCCCGACGATGCCCGATCGAATTATAGTACCGTGAGGTCACACGAGCGCCTTATTTGCTCACCTATTTTATCAACATATTTTCTGGACGTTTCCACTAGACACAGATTCGGCGGTAGCACTGGGTAAACGACAGTACCACTGCTGGGACCTGCAGGAGTCTACTCGCTCGTTTTCCTGTTTACGTTTCATGCTGCCCGGAAGGCAATTCATTTTCAAGAATCTATGCCCTGTCCCAAAGGTGTCACTTTACATACGATGGGCACTGAGCCCCCATCCAATCATTAGTTTACCCTCCCCAATGATTGATTTCCCCCTCTCCCAATCAGACATATTCTTAACTATGGGGCCTGTAGAGCCGACAATTAAGAAAGCTCGAAATATGCCCCTTCTGCGCTCAACGCAATTTTTTACCCGATCCGGAGACACACGCTATATGAAAGGTAAATTGGCCCCTTAGCCAATGTCACAAAGTGACACCCATATCCCGCCCGAAAGTTTGTTTCCTGTTAGCCGTTCGGAGCTGTCCGGATGACCAAGAATCCTTCAGACACCATATACATTTATTATCCCAAAGGGCGAAGCAAATATTCTCCTGGACGGACAGAATATTATAATATTGAATTTTTCAGTATTCTAAGTTACCTGGTAGATCGATGCTATCATTGCGCTTATCACTTCAATTAGGTGCATGGTTCGAGGAAGCCCGCCCCGGTAATCGATAAGCGTTGAGGTTACAGGGATATTATAGCAGTCAAGGTAGAAAATCGTCTTTGTCCCGCGGCGTAGTCACATAGTGTATATGTATATATTTGCCGCGAATTTGACACACCAACACTTAAGCCGACGCACGGACAAAACATGGTTGACGCTCTCCGAACGCGTGGATAAGGACTCTATCGGACGTTCGATATATTCCGGACACCTATTTTCGCCCGGGAGTCCTGTGAAGCACGCTTTACCTGGCTTTCGGGGCGAGGAATCGACCATAATTAGTTTACGGCTACATAAAAGGTGTAGGTCGAAGTCCTTGGATGCTGCCACGATTATTGTTTATTGCAATACGGCTTATTTATGACGCATGTTGAGGGTTTCCTCCTATCCGTTTGCGAGCTATTTTTGTGTGATGATACACGGGCAATAATCGAAGATCAATATAACATGGCCAGCGGCGGATCTAAGATTTGGTAAGAGGTTGGCACCCATAATTTGTGTGCACCGTCTGTAGGTGGAAGCGTCGCTATAATTAAAATATGGTCTCACAGGGATGGGATGCGCTCCGAAAACTGCGTGCAGTTTCTGACGGCATAGCACCATAGCAGGTATTAGTCTTTGTGACATTTATCAAGGTAGTTTGGAGCGCATATCTCCGAAAACATTACACCGCCTGAGGAGAGTTCATCTCGTTGCCTCTCCGATGATTCATAATTCGTCACATCGGCCACCATGTGGAGATGTGGCCCCACATGTCAGTCCAGGGATTCTCACATTGGTCCGAGGCCTCTCATGTCGGCTTAGGGGCCACATCACGATAGCCCTGCCGTTGGATTTAGTGATGAATGGTGTGGTAGAATGTCAACCGAGATGTTCCGCGTATCGGATGTGCATTCAAAACCTTCTGAGAAATGCTAAATAAAGAACATGTCTGCGTCTTTTCATACAGCAATGCACTTCATATATTGCATTCGATATGTCGTAGTCAAATAATGCGGCTTATAATCAACACGCAATAGCATTTTACGTGCTTATGTGCTCAGTGTGTTTGCGAGGATACCGTCCATATCTTCGGACACTTGAGCCACCCCAATCATTTTCATAAAACGACACACCTGGGTGAAGGTCAAGGCTTGTTTTGTTTGTGTAGATGTCCAGCTTTATTAGCCTGACACGTGGACATACGATAGCAACCCGAAGCACAACAGGTTGGTGTGAACAGCAGGGTATCGTGAAGTGCAGCACACTAATATTCGGTACATGTCCCCCTTGGTTTTAAAGCTTCGCGGAGTTGCTGCAGCTCACGTTATACGCACAAATACGGCGAAATGCTCTAGTCGCTTCACGGCTACGGCAACATTCCATCATAACTAGTATATATATATATATATGCCATGTGATCACCGAAGCTGGCATCATATGAATGTGCCAAATGTTCCTGCAGTCGCATGCCGTGTGACGGCAGACGCAGACACCGCATAGTGCGCACGAGCTGCACACCTGCCGGGCACTGTTCAGCTGTATAAGCTAGGTCACAAAGTCAAGAAAAAGACACAAGACACAGTATTATTCAGCTTGATACGATGGGTGGTGGAAATAAATATACAATGGAACAGCGGATATGGACATAATATCGAGCAGATGGACACCAACATTGTTCCATATCAACTAGATCACTCTCTGGATAGCACATCATGGATGCTGATTGTATCGCTGCCGAAAGCCGCAATAAATTGTCCACAGGTACGGCACATCACGAACAAATCAAATCAAATACATTGCCAAGGTAACCATTTCATTTCGCAGTGGGTGTGATCTGTGGTAGACGAAAATACTACTGTATTTCACGCCACAGGTAACCCTAGCTCAGCACGTGCGATTATGTTCACCGTGTTTGTTGCGACATGACGGGTCGATCGCTATCAGCCACATGGTCATGTTCCACAATGCTAGAACCTTACAGCGCATCTCCCTGATGCCACCACCAATGGGACTTGCACTCAATAACGCTTCGAGTACTTGACGATGGATTCTGACGCTACGGTTTATACATCGACTGACGCTGCGGGTACAGCGTCCTCGTTCGCTCACTAATGTTGCAACCGTACAACGATGGCTCCTGTCACTGGCATTGCGATGGTGTTCCACAACGCTTCCGTCAGGTGGCGTGCGATCACGGAGACATCAGCCGTGCGACATGTGATCAAATCGATTCAGTCCCAGGGCTCGCTCTCATCGACGCCGCGTCAGAAGACGCTTCTTGGCACTGCCGACCTTTTGACACACCATCAGTGACGATGCATCCGCATCATGTTGGCTAACTGACCGTGCGAACGTTAAACGTACGCCCTGCGACGATTCGCCTGTAGGATATCAGCGCATTACTGGTGCAGCCACGTGATTTCCTCTCACTGCCTATATGACTGTATGACATGCGTGCACTGAAGCTGGCATCATATGACTGTGCCAATGATCCTGCAGCCGCATACCGCGAGACAGCAGTCGCGGACACCGTATAGCGCATACGGGCTGCACACCTGCCGGGCACGGTTCAGCTGTATAAGTTAGGTCACAATGTCAAGAAGACACAATACGCAGCATTATTCAGTTTGACACGAGGGATTGTGAAAATAAATATACAATAGGATAGCGGATACGGACATAATATCGAACGTATGGACATCAACATTCTTCCATGTCAACTACATCCCCCTTTGGATAGCACAGCATGGATGCTGATTGCATCGCTTGCCGAAAGTCGGAAGAAAAAGTTTTTTTTTGGAAAGGGAGATGAACGTATGAAACACTATAATTATCCTGCCCATGAGTATGCAGAAGACAGGTGAACTTAGTTGACATCATACAGCATTTCGGATTATGCTAAGACACACAGAGACGAATCACAGGGAAACACTGGTCTCTGAGTGTGGTCTAAGTGAAGAATAGTTTGTGGATTAAAAAAATAGGCGAATGAACAATAAGCCGTAAATCACATACACATGCACACACATGGATACACACATATACATACATATATATATATATAAGCATGCATATGTATATATATAAGCATGTGTGAGTGTGCATGTGTATGTAATTTAGGGCTTATTTGTGTGTTTGCCTACTTCTTTTAATGCACAAACTATTCTGCTTCACTTAGATCATCCTCAAAGAGACCACAGTGTTGCTCTGTGACTCGTCTTTGTGTGTCTTGGCATAACCCCAAATTCCATATGATATCAACTAAGGTCACCTGTCTACTTCATACCTATGGGTATAGACATGCATGCATGTATGTATGCATGTATATATGCGGGTATGCATATATGTATGCATTTTGGAATTTTGCTTGCATACACAGAGACGAATCACAGTGCATCACTGTAGTTTAAAAAAAATGGATTAAGCAAACCCATGGACAGATGGTGCCATTCTCATGAGCATCGGCACTTCTCTAGAAGGCTTCAGTGCACCCCCTCCCCAGTCAACTGATTTCAGCCTAAAGATACCAAAAGGCACCCTACCCTCACACAAATTTAATGGATCAACCTCTGTAGAAAGCCTGAGACTGGACCAACAGTCATGGGCACAGAAGAATAACCTTGAGTTCTTTTACGACACATTCAGCTGGTAGGTCATATAGCATCACCGACTTGTCACTGTGCATTACAAGATCCCATCTAAACGCTTTACAACCGACCTTCATAGTCATGGGCTAGGTCTGACATTGTCTGGTGATCAATTCTCTCACTTTCCCCTTGCATCTGATGTTCGTTTTTATCTCAATATATTTTTTATTCCATTCTCTCAAATTGCCCACATTCATCCCATTCGCATTTTGTATGTGTTGGATGTGGTCATTATGCGTGACCACCAGGTACGTAGTGTTATGTGTTGTTGGGGGAAATGAGTTATATAATGACTTACAATTGCCACAATGTTGGCTTTGTCGCCCCATAAATAAAACTATCAAAATGGGCCATATGGGGTGTGCCCAAAATCCATTTGGACCAGATCATTTCCTTCATGTATTCTGACCCTCCCCTCGCCCCAATAGTACTCCCGATGTGAAATAGTTGGAAGATTTGTTGGTTTTATGATATGAGCACGACTTTTTATGCCTGAGCACTAAAGTACATATCACAAATGTATTCACGGTAAATATACGTGAGAGGAAATGTACGTAATATCAAATGTACAAATATTCCCAGACGCAACGGCCTCAGAGTCGTTCCCTATAATCATACGTAAAGAAGAGTCGGTGTTCAACCGTCCTAAAATCTGGCGTCGTAGAGGTTCTAGCAGTGTACAGCCAACTAAAACATGGTACACGGTAAGTGGGTTAGAACAGCGCGGACATACGGGACGGTCATTACCGGTCAACATATAACTATGTGTTGCAAAGGTATGGCCTATTCTCAATCGACAGAGTATTACTTCTTCCCGACGTTTGGTTCGGTGAGAGGATAGCCATTTCCTAGTGTCGGTTTTAAAACCTTGAGCTTTCTACACTTCGAATTCCAGGATCGTTGCCATTCTGAATGTATACTTGACAATATGTTAGGGTATATATCTCTTGGAGGGAGCCGTAGATGGACCACACGGCCATTGCTAATGGCGTGCTTGGCGGTTGTGTCAGCAGCTTCGTTTCCGGCCAGTCCAACATGGCTGGATGGTTCCGATTTTGAGCAACATTGCATGCGTATCACGCGCCCAATAACTTACGGCGTAGTGCAAGAGGTGGCTCGTCTACCTCTACCATTACACTAGCAGCCGGTGAGGTGCGAAAGGCTCCAGTAGCGATGCGAAGAGCTACATTGTGGATCACATCAAGGCGACGCTTGGATGTGGCACACGCTCCGTCATAAATAAAACAACCATAGTCAATTTTAGAACGCACGAGCGATCGATACATAAGAAGCAAGATAGATCTATCTGCTCCATACGAACATCTAGAGACTGTACGCATTACCTGTAGTCGCTTTGCACATTTCTGTGCAAGATCGTTGATATGGGTATTGTATGTCAGTCGGCGATCCATCCACACACCCAGAAACTTGGCAGCTGGTTTGAATGGTATATGGCGTCCATTGAGCATAATCACGGGGTCAGTACAAGAGCGTTTGCGAAAGAAGTGGACAGCGGTGGTTTTCGACGTAGACATTACGAAACCGGTTTTGTTGCACCAATCCTGCACCTTCCGAACAGCCATCTGGAGTTGTTTCTCAACCGTATGTACAGAGCGTGAAGAGGACCATATGGCGAAATCGTCCACGAAAAGCGCTCTCCCTACGGAAGTTGGCAGCGATGTACCCACGTCATTAATTGAAATAGCAAACAATGCAACGCTCAGTACGCTACCCTGCGGAACTCCGTTAGCTTGTGAAAAGGTGCCAGATAGGGAATTTCCTATTCTAATGCACGAGCAATGACCATGCTGATCATATATCAGTAATTTGCATTCTAGCATGGAAGGTTGGGCCAGGTTAGATTAGGTCATCCTACATTTTTTCTTCACTTTGAGCATTACTTCTTATGGTATAGTACCCAACTCCATACCCCTTTTGGGCAATATTTTGCATCTGAACTGAAAAGTATGCATTTGCAGAGGAAATGAGTGGTTCTTTCATATTACACACACTTATAAACTAGCATGGTAATAAGAAATTCGAGAAAAAGGAAAAATTTCCTTAAACTGCAAATATGCATTTTTTCCAGTCAGCTCAGTGTTAAATTATTCCTAAAATAGGGTGCAATATACCACTTTCTGAACACTCAATCAACATCCTCTCCAGGGAAGTATCAACATCCTGCTACTTGACACAAAAGTACTCCTCTGTGGAAAACTGCTTACATGGGTCCAGAAGTTCAGATATCTGGGGCACAAAATTGAATGCAACATGAGTGATTGTGCAGATATAAAGACATAAAGACATAAAAGATTAGTGCAACTATGAGTCACAAGGGCCATTCTTGGTTGCACTCTGTACACTGAACCAGTTGCACACCAAATCTGTCAATCAGCCCTCCCTGTAATACTGAAAAGCAAGCCATGTATTCCTATGATTGTCTGCTGTTTTTAAAGATGATCAATGTGCTGCTACTGACAATGTTTTCTGGCAGCTGGTTCCAATGTTCTACTACCCTGTTGGTGAAGAAAGTCAGCCTTAACCTTGTTCTGCTGTGGTTAACTTTAATTTTGAATTATGACCTTTAATTGCATCATTTCTGTTAAATTCAAACACTTCCCCAAGATATCCCCTCTCCAGACCATGGACAAATTTAAAGACCTTGATGAGATCTCCTCTCAGCCTTTTATATCTAAGTGAAAACATATTCAATTTCTTTAATCTTTCATCATATACCAGGTTGCTTATACCATTAACCATTTTTGTAGCCATCTTTTATACTCTCTCTAAAAGCCAACAATCTTTTTCATAGCTAGGAGACCAAGCTTGGATGCAGTATTCCAAATGTGGCCTGACATGCACAGTAAAGCTTCCTGAAGACTTCCTCACTCCTGTATGATACGTTCCTATTTATTGCCCAGAGCATTCTCAGTGCTTTCTTCCTGGCTTCCTTGATCTGTTCTGATGCCCAAATTTTGAGTTTAGAATAATACCTAAATCCTTCTTTGCAGAGATATGCAGAGGACCAGACATGCATTGTATTACCAGGTAAACATGCTCTGTGCTGCTAGGATGTGCAGAGAAGCTCATGCTAGTTAGGCTGTTTAATATATACTGTCCCCTCTATGGGTGTGAATTGTGGAACACTGTGGATGTGAAACGAGTTTCCGCTAAGTCTGTATAGCCCATCACTTCTGCTTGAAAAGGCTAGTTAAGGTTCCTAGGTACTCTCGCAATCATGAAGTGTGTTGAAAGCAGGATGGGAATTAAGGCTCTTCTTTAGTGACTTCGTCCCTTAAAACATTTGTTGCACTCCATGGTCATACTGGATAGAATGGACTTCACATGTACTTTGACACAAACATGCAGAAGGAAGAAAAATGCCACTAAAAAAGAATACAAGATTAAAGAAAACATCCACCAAACATGTTATTCTACTTACGATTACCAATAAACTAGCCACTTTTTGTACCATCAAGCACACAGACAACATCCAAACACACACCACATCAAACCACAATCAACAGAAATGCCAACAACATGTCAAACCTTGCACATGCTCACTGAACAGTGCCCTCCAGACTACAAATTTGGCTGTGTCTCCAGAAACCTGCATCCGAACCACCTAGTAGTGGGAAAAATTGTTGACTGATCCTTCGCTTTGCGTTGAGCTATCACATTCAACTGGCATGTGCTGCACTGGTGCAGTAGTGGTATTGGGTCTGTATCACATAGGCTGCATATGTAGGTAGGTGTGTGCTCTGAGCTGAGGGTGGAGTGTGAATTATTTGTTTGTTTTTCATTTAGCTAGCCTTGCACTGGACCAACAGTTAAAGGAGAGCACATTGCTCTTGTGAGTTATAAGAGGTGAAGCTGAGCTGATCATCACAACTCCCTGTCTTGTGGTGCCATCCATGGTCCACTTCTTTGTTTCTGCATGCTGATGTGACCAAAAATGACAATGTGCATTACTTATGCATATTACATAGGTAAGTCTACTGACTAGGTACATATTATTTTCCTTCGGTTACTGGTAAATATATTCCAGTGTTGGAAAAACTGGAGTTTGTTGGTGTCATGCATACCAATACATTTTGTACTCCAGGATTGTGATTAGACTAAATGAAATATTTTGTACTCCAGAAGGGAAAACGAAGAACAACATTGTTTGGTCGAGTGCTACCACTCAAAGTCTACCTGACAACAACTAGCAGTTTCCGCGACCCCAGCGCGCCGACCAGCCAACGTCACTACACATCCTTGAAAGGCAGTACAAAGCGTACAGAGCGGGGCGCCTACAGATCATGGTCGTCGGAGCCTAGAGGTGTTCTATAGCCTTGCGCTGGAGTACTCGCCAAGAAGCAACAGAAATCTCTAGTTGGCAAATCTGGGAGTACTTGGTGTAACCGGAGTATAAATTTGAAGCCTGGTTTCGCCAGTAAATGCTTTGACTGCGCAATCGAAGGTCGTTTTGTTAAAGGGACAATTTTTTTAGACACAATGAGCCCGTTCAATGCAAGAAAATCACTTCGAATTTCCTAAAATCCGCCCCGGAGCAAGCAAGTTCTCCGAGGTGATTACACCAAGAAACCAATGTCATTTGTGCACTTTTGCATGACTGTCGCATTTTTTTTTGGTAAATGTGTGCGAAGATAAACATGCGCCTTGAAATATAACAACATTTTGGGTTCATCGGTGTCAGTGAAGGGTCCGTAATACATGTTCCGAAATTTACTCCGACCCATTCCCTGTTTCCCCGCCCCATGATCAGTTGTACTTCTAGGGCTGAGGTAGCGAAGCCGACCAGCTCTAACTAAGAAGAAAAATAAAACCGCCTGTGAGCGGTTTTACAGGGACAATTTGTACTCCCGTCTAGCAGCTCTAGGTACTCCTAACTCGATCCTTGCTTCAACTAAACATTCCAGACATGAACTAAACAAGTACACGAAAGAACTTTTAATATTAATAAGAATGGGTTTGAATTCTTTGTCTCAGCTTTTTCATGCAAAATAACCTTCTTGGTGGTGAGAATAAAACTATTTTAGACAGACTGTTTTAGTATAATTTTCATTACACCATTATATATTCCGAAACCCATATTTATAGAGTTGGTGAACATGGATTAAGTATGCTTTTGTTATTATTTTCTCTACCATTGCGCCTGAAGTTGGCTTATAACCTCATCCTTCACTAATTTAACAACAGCACAAATCATATATATGGCAGTCGTTCGTTGGCTCTCATATTGCATAGAGCTGTGTGCAGTCTCCGGGAAGTCAGAAACATGTTAAAACATGTTAACGCAGTCTACGTAAATCAGAAACATGTTAAAATTTGTTAATGTCGTAAGATTAACTCTCCTTATTTCGACAGCATGAATAGTAAAACATATTTCGTTATTAAAACTGATGTAATAATTTTATTTTGTGGTCGCTTTTAACTTATGCACATCATTATGGCGGGTATTCTCCCTCTATCTTGTTCCTGAGACCACGTGACCTATGACGAAACTTCCGCTGTAAAACCGGCTCATCGCGAGGGGACCCACTGGGGCCATGAAACGCGTTTGGGGAGCGTTCGAGATCTTGGCCACCAATCCGTCTAAAGACAACTGAAGTTAGCAATAATTCCAGTGGATCGCGGGTGAACTCGGCCCATTAGTCGTGGGACCAGTCCCTCGGAGAAGTGTTTGTTGAAGGATGATCCCGGTTGTGTGGTCCGCCCAATATGAGTGAGTGCGAGTCATCCTGAGCTCTGCCAACAGAGATGTTATTTGTGCATTCACATCACATCAAGCCCATTCATCATAAATATTTGTGAACTCTGGAATTGCTTCACGCACCTACACTCAGGCAACATCTATCCCATTTCCATATATCATGAGTATATTTTGGGGAGTACTTTGGCTACTGAGGGAATTTCCCACTAGATGCATTCCTCGACACAATTGCACATATTCACGACTCAGCTTGCTGACATTGCTGACTTAGCAGTTAGCTATATGTACATATATAATGCTTGTATGGTACATACAGCATGAAATGCTGACATTTATTTTTAATTCCATTAAAGCAATGCCACATGGTTATGGACAAATAATTTTTTTGGTGCAGCAAAATTTTGGGCATGGCTTAGTTTGGCAAGATGTTCATGCATACAAAAATGGTGACATTGGTTTTCAGCCCCACTAAAACAAGGTCAGTTGTCAGTTAGTGCATACCTGTTTTTTTTTTGTACTCCAGCCTAAGAAAATTGTACTCCACTACCAAGAAAAAAAAGAAGAAAATCCTACACTGGATTCCATGCATAAAAAAATATTATGTCCATGAAAACTTAGTTTTTTTTTTAAATTCCCCTACCCATTAATAGGTAGGCAGGAGTGCCCTTCCATACCCGTGCGACCTAATTACGTTAAATTCCAAGGGTGAGAGGTAGGTCATGGTAAGCAAATCAAGGCAGGTCACACCACTCCCCGCTCCTGTTTCTTGCTGGACAGATCCCACCACCAGATATTAGTAAAAGATGTTCCTGAAGCCCTCTCAGACAATTAGCAATGCTAGTAACGTCTTCGATGGCTCCACGAAAATAACTGCTATAGGTGTTAATGGGGAAAAAATACAAAATCATAACCTTGCACATGCATTTCCTAAACTACTACAACACTAAGGAGAAAGGACGACCAAGTATGAAGAGGAAGAAGGAAAAGAAAACATGATTCGTAAACGAAAATGTCCAAATGATACCAGATCACCATGCATAGCACATTACCATTACCAACATATTATTGAAAAAGTTCATATTTTCTAATAATGTATTGTCTGATGTGTTTCTTCAAGATCATTTTACTCCTAGGTACATCATCAATCCTGTGGAAGTGAGAGCAGATTATTTTATTCCAGGCTTTTGGTGCAATAAAGGGTAATGAAAACATTCTATAATTAATATCAGAAAAGGGTATTTGAAAATGTTGTCTAACTCTGAGGCCACCTTATTCATCAAGTTGAAACATATTAGAAAGAGGTGCTGGTAATGATTGATTTAGAAAACAGCATGATGTAAATGCATTGCTCATCAACTATGTCCAAAAATTTTAGAACTCTGTTTAATAAAAAATGCATTTGTATGGTATAAGTACGGTTTCTTATCAACAATCCTAATAACACGCTTCTGCAACTTAATAATTTTATCAAGCTTAGAGTGATACGTACTTACCCAGACAACAGCACAATAATTTAAATATGGCAATATTAGAGAATTATACAGAAGAAGCAATTCACAAGTTGATAAAAAGTACCTAGACTTGCCTATAATTCCAATATTCCTACTAAGTTTTGAAGAGATGGCATTTATATGGCTTTTCCATGTCATGTCTTCATCAATAAATACACCTAAATATTTTATACAGCTATGCCTTCTAATATTGGAAGTATTTATTTTGACATGGAGGTCATCACATGGTTTCCTGAAAAAAATTGATATCCAGTCTTCTCAGCATTAATAGATAATCTGTTGGTATGAAACCACATAATTATTTTGGGTATTACCTCATTTACTTTACTTTGTAATTCAGAATGATCATTAGCTGTAATAGTTACGGCAGTGTCGTCTGCAAATAGGTAAAAGCTAGCCAAATTGGAAACATTGCAGAGATCGTTAATGTATAAAGTAAATAGCAGAGGTCCAAGAATCGAACCTTGAGGAACACCTTTTGTGATATGTAATGGTTGGGAGATGATGTCATGTATCTTGGTTCTTTGAGATATATTTGATAAGTATGAGGCTAACAGTTTATATATATATATTTCCTCTAAAGCCAATAAAGTTCAATTGTTGTAACAAAATGCTGATGCTGACGGTGTCAAAAGCTTTTTTTAAATCAAGGTACAGAGTACAAACTAATTTATTATTTACAAGGGATTTAGTTACTTCGTTATGCATCAGAGCAATTGGCATGTATGCGCTGTTTTTTTCTGAAGCCGAATTGCAATGGGTGCATGATATTATTTTCATTTAGAAATGATGATACCCAAAAGTGTATTAATCTTTCCAGTACTTTCGAAAATATTGGTAGCAAAGTGATTGGCCTATAATTAGTAAATTTATTATTTTCCCCTGCTTTATATACAGGAATTATAACTGCAGATTTTAATCTATCAGGGAATATTGCAGTGTTCAGACAAAGATTAAAGAAATATGTTAGACGTTGCAAAATACTTCTATATGTTCCTATCAAAATTTTGGTACTAATTTTATCCATACCTCCACCAACAGGGTTTAAAGTCTTAATAATGTCTTCAATCTGAGCATCATTAACAGAAGGAATATTGTTAATGCTTGCATAATTAGGCTGTGTAAGATAATTTAATGGACTGATGTGTGTCGCAGGTATTTTTGTTTCCAACTCACTACCTATCGTTGAAAAAATGTATTAAATTTTATCAGGTATTTGTTCATTTACACAGGTAGTCCCAGAGTTATCAGCAAAACACATTGGAGTAACTGTTTGCAAATCATTCTTGTTGATAATTTCATTCAAATACTTCCACGTTTTTTTGCCATCACCTTTGCTATCCTGAAATGCCCTCTTGTAATATAATCGTTTCGCATCCCTAAGCACATTGCAAAGCATGTTCCTATACATTTTGTATTTATTTTCATTCAGTAAAATTTTATTCCTAATATATTTTGCATATAGTTTATTTTTTGTATTTATTGAACACAGAAGTGCAGGGGTTACCCATGGTTTAATTGGATTCTTTCTTCTACTGGGTGTAAAAGTTTTAGATAATTTGTTTATACCTGTTTCATAAGCCTTAATAAGTTTGTTGCATGCTTGATTAGCATCAGTCTCATCTTGAAAGGCTTCCAAGGTACTAATGAGGTGATCATTTAATTCACTGATTTTATTCTTATCAAAGACTGTCACTGAATGTCTTGTTATAGTTGTGCTTTGAATTAATGACAGATTAAGAAAAACTGGAAAATGATCCGATAAATCATGAAGTAGAATTCCTGAATTGTTCACGACATTAACATCATTTATAAATATATTATCCAAAAGGGCATTATAATTATTAGAAATCCGGGTCGCTTTCGAGATGGTTGGGAAAAATCCATAGGAATTTAGCATATTCATAAAACTAAGTGTGGGTTTATCAGAGTGATATTTCAGAAGATTGTAATTGAAGTCCTGCTATGACACATGTACACTTAGTGTTTTCCAATGAATCAAGTATTTTTTCCAAGTAGTCCATAAATAAAGTATGGCTCAGGTTTGGAGGTCTATATATTTCCCCCACTAGGAATCTTTTTGCTGGTACACCCAACTTCATTTTGATTTCCAGAAAACTTGTCTCAAAATGATCACTCTCCAGGTCTTTTCTTTTACTAGCCTCATATCTATTACTTACATATATTGCTGTACCTCCACCTTCACCTTCTTTTCTACTAGATGAAAAAAGATTATAATTTTTTTAGACTAAAGTATTGCTCTAAATCTTTCTTCAACCATGTCTCTGACACACAAATAACTGACCAATCAACTTCAAAATTTGTTAGAAGATTAATAACATAATCAAATGTATTCTTGAGGGACCTTGCATTGATTGAGTTTGACAAGAGGAGTTTGAAATTGTTGAGTGTATTATGCAATAGCAAGAGAGTTTCTTATTAAGTCTGAACGCTTTATGAATTTGTGTGGGGTGTGCCTAGCAGTGGATTCAGCACCTTCCTTTGGGATGTGATGCTGATGAGATTGTCTATGGTGGCACGATGGGTGTGATGGGAAGAGCTTGTGATTGTTGAGGGTGTTATGCGGGAGCAAGTGAGTGGTGCTAGACAGGCTGGGATACATAGCTTCCTAGGAACTTGGGATAAGGATTGATTGGGGTGGAAGTATGTACATTTCTAGTACCTTTTCTAGATAGGCTTAACCCAGATGGGCCCCTGTGGCTCTTATTAAGCCTTAATACTTTATGACTTTATGACTTTTATAAAAACAAAGGCAGGAAAACAATCTTTTGGTTACAAAATCCAAATAAGGCAGCTGATCTGGATTATCGATTGTCACATGAGCTGGATGATGGCCAAATATTTCGTAAACAGCATCAGCTAATCAGCGGTGGTCATAGTTTTCTCACAGGATGGTGTCTGGCATTACCCACTGTCTGGGATTGCCCTGCCTTCCCCTACTGTACAAATAAGCATTGACAGCATTGACTAGGGGCAAAGGTGGATCCAAGGCAGTGTGCAAATATTCATTTTTCATTAGGTGGGCGATGTCGAAAACGAAAGAGCAAGATGTAAAAAAAATAAAAAAGGATGTCGAATTTTACTGCGAAAGGTACATACATTTCGTGTTGCAAACTTTTCCCCGATATTTTAACATAATCAACAAAGTTCCCTGCAGCTGTAACGCATGTATGTACAATACCGCTGTCCTTAATTTCTAACCTTTCCAGATTGCATCCTGAAGAAGGTATCCCGGTGGCGCAACCGGTTACGGAGCCCTTCACTGGAGCTGTCCTGGTCCTGGATCCCATCCTGGGCTGAAGAGTACCTCGAGGGAAAAACTAAGCATATCGCCAAGCGAAGGGAATGCAGATGTCATTCCCATAGGAAGCAGCATGGCGTATGCAGTCCTTCACATCAAGTATTATTAGAAGATTTTGTCACGATAAAAGCTATCATGCACTATTTTCACTCGAGTCATATTCATGTAATGCATCTGGATAACTCCAATGTTTGTGTGCTTTTCCAATGCACGCGATTTCAAATCGGCGTTGGTTGTCGATTGTATCGACTTTGCCACTGATTTCCAGCTCATGCTTGCATGTGGAAACTAAATACACCTGTGTTTGAACACCGCTTCCCTTTGTACATTGTGCTCCTTTCTAGGGTTCCAGACAACAAGACCTGCATGAAATGCACATTAAATATATCAGTTTACTAATCCAGTTCAGACCAAGCCGGAGGTCACGATAATGCCGCCATGCATGACACACACACGTGTAGCTGTGAAAATTTTATTGCACTTGCTAAAACCCACAATACCGAAAACTCGAGTATTTCAACTGAAACAAACGCAAAATGCATCAAGCACCGCATCACAGTCAGGATGGAGGAATGCTTCCCCGGGCCTTAGTAAGGATATCATTGGCGATGAAGAATATAGAGATATCCTTTTATGGAGCATTTCATACAAAAAAGCGATGAATGCACACAACAAACGATGGATGCTTAGCACTAAGCACTAAGTAAAATTGGTAGACAATCCAGTATCCACTTTTTGGCGGTACACCCACATCTCCGTTGAACAGCCCGTGCACCCTGAAGACAGGCAATGCCAGTCGGCTTTTGTTGAGTTAGTAAGTTAGTTAAAAGGGCTTTAGGGCGCATCGACTTCATTGGTCATGTAACGGCAATCGGCTTTTGTTGAATATGCCACGCGCGGCACTTGGTGACTGCGGCGGCGCGCATGCTAGCGTATCGTCGCAGCGCGCCGACTCCCCTTCACAGTACTGAGTACCGTCGGCTGTGGCGCAGTCGCCTTCACCGCTCGCCAGATTGGCGCAATGTGAGTCGAATCGACTCTGGAAGCGGTGCACCAGCTTCAGCTGCCGGCCGCCAGCGGCAGCTTGGGCAGTCTCCTGGGCCCAAGCCGTGATAAGCACGGGCCGCGGGTGCGCCGGTCGCTGGTTACTTGTTACACAGTCCACCACCGCCAGCCACACAACGCCGAGTTTGCCACTGTGACCTCCGTCGAATGACTACCCGCACCAGCATGTATACACACATACTCTAGAACCTAGGAGGTGTCGGTCCGTCCAGCCATGAACTGGTCCGGACTGACAGGAGTCGGACGCTGGCTTCTACGGGCAGGCATAACCCGCTATGGCTGCACTCGCTCACTGTGCATCGGTCTGATAAAAGCGACCATTAACAGTGGTAGCTGGATTGTCTGCCAATTCGTTCATCGTTTCAATACTTGTTAGGCTGGTCTTCGCACTCTCATCGTAAGCAAAGTACTAAATAATTTACCACACCTTCCGACCTTTGATCATCACACGTATTAAATGCAAAGGAAGGCATAGTGTAGTGACGCCAGAGTCCAGGACACACGAGCCTCATCAACTTGAAAAGAATGACCATTCGCTATACATCGTCCAAATGTCTAATTTGAACACACAAATCGTCGTGTTCCAACTAAATGCGGTTAAATAATTCCTTACAATGACACAGTCACGATGCCCACGTAAGACCATGACTGAGTCGTCGACAGCAAGGACATCAGTCGAGGAACGATTATCGATTAGTTTGAAGAAAAAAAAACAGCCAGAATCACATTCACAGAACTCACTCGACACCAAGAACGATGGATTGCAAACCTTGGTACACAAAGGAAAACCTATCACCTGCTTCCCCAGGCTCCATATTGCGGGCCTCGATCACCCAGCTTCATGAGCATGTACCATGAACTACTCGTATCGCATGACACCCATGCGTGTAATGCGAACCACATCAAGGAACATTCGTATCTCATATAAAATTAGCACGTGGTTCTTACCGCAGCCGGCCCACATGTGTGCCGTTGCTGGATTACAAACAATCTGGATTCAAGTAGAGGAGGGATAGGAGGGGGTAGACGAGCGAAGGACATCGGTTGACACTCAAGTCGGCCCAAGCTCCAAGGCCCGTTGAGGCGGTACGTTTAACACGTTTTACGCGCTGATCGAGCTCCACACCAGCGTGCGATATGCTCCAGGGTCCAGTCCGTAGAGCTACATTGAGTGTGCATAATATACGCAGCGTAGACCGACGGACTGTCGTATTCGGTCATGTACAGCAGGAGCAGCAACAGGCTCTCCGCATCAGTGCATGGTTGCAAGGTACAAGTCCAGCCATCAAACGGCGTAGGCGTAGGCCAACCACTCAGCACACTGGTTACCATCATCAGACGCTATCCGTGTGCACCAACACCAGAAACCCCGCCTATTCCAGGAACATTTCAACGGTCTTGTAGCAGCGCAATGCTCAACGTTGTCCGGGTGGCTAGCGTGGACGGCATAGTACATGGCCCTTTTAACATTTTCGACTCAGTTTCCATGACAAGACATGTCATCACACCCAGCTTGATCGATGTCAAAAGGAAGTAGGACAACAAGCAGCGATGGCTTTGCATCCAACAGTACACTGGAGGGTCAAATTTTGTATTTCCTTATCCGCTGGACTGTTTGTTTGTGTACCTTGGTATTGGCATACTGTACTGCCTTTTTCCAATTAGCATGTTTATGTATCTCTTTCTCAGTCATCTTTTGTTGTTTTTTTTTCTTCTCGGATCTAGATGGAAATGTACAATTTCTTATAAAGGTGGGAGGACACAGGATATTCAAAGACAATCAGTGGCAGGTAGTGACAAAATCAAACACATCGTGGTAGCAAGCTTCTGTTATTCACCGGTAGCCGGAAATCGCAGTTCAATATGATGGTAGTCGGCATGGCGGAATCGCAATGTGAGATGCTATGCTGGCATGCACCGATTGTATCGGTTGATTCCCGCCACAGCACTCCACAGCACGAGTGTTCCACAAGGTAGTCTATGCGACGCGCGACACTTGGTGACTGCGGCGGCGCGCATGCTAACGTATTGTCGCAGCGCGCCGACTCCTCTTCACAGTACTGAGTACCGTCGGCTGTGGTGCAGTCGCCTTCACCGGTCACCAGATTGGCGCAGTGTGAGTCGAATCGACTCTGGAAGCGGTGCACCAGCTTGAGCTGCCGGCCGCCAGCGGCAGCTCGGGCAGTCTCCTGGGCCCAAGCCGTGATAAACACGGGCCGCAGGTGCGCCGGTCGCTGGTTAACGCCGGCTGGTTACTTGTTACACAGTCCACCGCCGCCAGCCAGACAACGCCGAGTTTGAACTACGGCATGTTACACTGGAACGACCAGCGACGCGAAACCGGCATACAGCTGTGTCGTATTTAGGTCTGTGTGACGGAGATACGTCGTCAAAGAACACTGAAAGTTATTACCAAAGCAAGGAATTTCCTCTTCCGGAATCCTACCCTTGGGGAACAACCTTGAAAGTACCTTTAGCAATTAACACAATACTCCGGAGCTTACCAACAATACACATTGACATCCATGGGACACGATTACTTGACGAAGCACATGCAGTGACAAGACAATGGGAATGTATGAATTATGAACAGTACCAAATGTGCACGCATATTATAGCCACCAAAACGTTTGGCACATATCGTGGGAGCCTACATGTTCACACCGGATAGGTCATAACATTGATACACAGCGAATATCAAGCCACTAGTTTCCACGAAGGAAGTTCATTTGCACCAACGTTTCGCTTGCCAGAAAGTGCTTTTAATTCCGCCTGAAAGTTTCAGGCTTGGGCGGTGTTGGAGGAATAGTCCTGAATTTTGTTTGTCGTCCAGAACATTATCGTCAGGAGAATATTATTCACTCTTCATGTAAAGTTGAATGGGGTTGTCTGACATTGGCAATAAATGTGTTCTTCGCTAACGCAAAATACCATAACTCACTGGAAAGTACTAAATGGGGTTTCTGATCTGATAGAGACGAAAAGAAACTTATGGCCAAGGTTTGTATGACTCGAACAATTTTCCAATAGCTTATCCATAGACGTAGATTACAATGTAGAAATTCACCCCTGGGCTGGGGGACGAGTAGCCTAGAGGTAAGTTGCCCATCTCATAATCAAAAGGTTGTGGGTTCGAGTCTCACCTGTCGCTACTCTTCGCCCGCGACCAATCGGCGTGAGAGATTGGCGACGCTACATGGCTCAAAGGTCAATGTGTCGTAAAAACCAATGACACCTAGGCTAGGTCGGAGGAGCAGACTAAGCGAACATAAACTTCAATTTCTGTGGTTCTTTATTCATTCTTTGTACGGTTAGGGATTGACCATCGCTAGTTTTTTTCGTTGCCGCTCTGTGGCCCAATCTTTGCCACCTGGCGGCCACTGCCTGAGCAGGGAATGCCCGCAGTGGCACAGCATTCTCTATAATGAATACCTCCTTCTTGGCCCTATCCTTACCGTCATGCTTCAGGTGGTCAAACTTGCCCTCAAAGCGGCCCTCGCTCACACGTTTGGCGGTTTTACCCACGCGTTCGGTATCGGATTGGGACCTGGACATGATGAGACAGATCTCAGCCACTTCTACAATATCTGGGATGTTCTTGTGAAGGCCGGTCTTAACGTCCTGGAAGCTTCTGAAGACGTTTTCGGGGCGCCAAGACCGAACTTTCGAAACGGGGTCTGAAGGCAACCAGATTTTGCTGAAGACCTGGTCGCAATACCGGCCCCTGATCCGCTTCTTTAAAAGCTGATATTGCTTCAGCAAGCAGAGACAGTCGGCACCTTTACATGCATCACTGCGGGGGTGGCAGGGATCGTCACTGGTCCCAGTCAGGCGTCGAACTAAGTCAGTCAGCTGGGCCTGTCCGTAGTCGCCGTCATCGTCCTCAGAGGCTATCCTGTCCATGTCAAACGTCTTAGTCATGAGCCGTTGCACGCCAGTCATCCCCAGGTAGCTTGGAGCCAGCCTGAGGACAGCGTTCGCCATGTCGCGGCGCCGCTGGAGCGTCTCCGTCATTATGTCTGGTCTGTGTGTGTCACTGTCGCGTCTCAGGCCGTACCGCTCTGTCACACCGACGGCTGCGTCTCTGAAAATGCCAGCCGCGACTCCGGGGCATTCCTTCTCCACTGTACCCGAAAACGTACCATCGGTGATACGTCCCAGCCTGGCCAGGTACAAGTCGACCTAACGCCTGTCCTGAAAGACTGTGTAGATGGCCGACTGTCCCGCCTTACTGAGGGCTACGGCTGGCGTCATTACGTCTATGATCGTCAGTGAGTTTGTAATGAAAGCCGCACTCTCAAGAGTACGCAGTGCTTTCCGGGCACCCCCGCTCAGGACGCTTTCACTGGCGATCAAGTCATGCAGAACATTGATCATCGCGGCGCGATTGTGAAGTACTTTTTTCACTGCACTGACGAGGTACTCCACGAATCGCGTCTCCACAAGGCGTTGCAGAGAGAGAGCCACCTGATCGAGCTGTTCTGCTGCACCTCGCAAATGGCGCTTCAGCAGGGCAGATCCCTGGAACAGCCCGATCACCTGCTGCAAGTCCTCCTCGTATGTCTCCATCCAGGTCACTCCGTCCTCCTTGGTAATTTTCGAAAGTAGAGTTTCTAGCCGGTGGTCTCGATCATCCAAATGGACGAGAGCATGGTTAAATTTGTCCTGCCAAATACGGCGAAACCCGTTGGTCTTGCCGGCATAGACTGCTTCGCAGTCAGTAGAGGACGAAGTGACCTGGACACCTATGTCTTCGTCAGTCAAGTTAAAGTCGTCGCGCAGACAGCTCGCAGCATGACAGGTCACACCACGGCCGTCTGCTTCATGTCGGTTGCGTGTCGTGGTGCTTCCCCGTGGCTGTGTTGTCGTGTAGTCTGGCACTGGGTCATCGTAAGTCCGGATCACGGCTGTGGTTCCGTGAACCACCACTGGGCACCCGTCTGAGTCCAGTGTCCTGAGGTTGACGGCCTGTCTCTGGTTCCGTGCCTCTGTAAACTTGTCCATGGTCATGTGTATGTGTCGTGGTCGTCCGGTCGCTGGGTTGGGGGTCTTGAGGTGTTGGGCCACTTCCTCCCGAAAAACATCATAAATAACATCTACAGCCTGAGCTGCGGCTATCCCGGTCTGGTGTTGGTTGCCCACCTTGAACCCCAGTCTGTCGAGCAGAAGGTGCTGGTGTGCATGGTCTCGATATGAGTGAGAACGCACTACCCCGTTATATACAATCGTCATGTTTTTGGCTGTCATGTTACTCGCAGTCTTTGTTTGTGTCGGAATAGCTGGGATGTTTTTTGTTGCGTCGTGTAGTTCAGTTGCTTTTTTGTGCCGCAGAGACTTACTGTGCTTCAGCAATTTCTGGCGCTTGTGACGACCCAGCTCCATCCCTGTCGACGTCCACAGCTGCGCTTTTTTTCCACCCTTACCGCCGAACTTGCAGCAAATGCTGCACCTGGCCAATGTTATACCCTCCCTCTGTTCGTAAATAACCCAGTCGAAGTCGCACGTGTCGGCCTCAATATCGTTGTCATCCTTGCTGACATCTCCGCGAAGCTCATCATATGGTGTGGGTCGTGCGCTGGATGCCGATTGCATAGCGTGCGTGAGAACTTGAATGGATCGTTCTAGCTGAGTTAACTGTCCAGAAATCCGAGTACCGGTGTCTCTCATGTCGGCAAATTCACGTGCAATTGAACGGAACTCACTGACACACAGCTCTAGCCTCGCTGATAGACTGTCCAACCTTGTCCACTCCACGTCGCTGTTAACTTCCCCGCTACCTCTAGTAGCCGTCCCCGAACCGGTAACACGTGTTCCGCTATCTCTACCACCTGCTTCGCCACTCCTAACTCCCAGCCTATACTCGCTGCCACCTACTCCAGTGCCGCTACCAACTGCTCCACACCTCCAACCACTACTACCACCTACACTTCCACCACTAACACCTGCTCCAACTCCGCTGTCTGCTCCAACACTGCTAATACATACTCCAACATCGTTAACACCTACTCCACCACCGCTAACACCTGTTCCACCAGCGCTAACTTCGTCTCCACCACCGCTAACTCCTCCACGACCGCTAACTGCTTCTCCACCACCGCTAACTCTTGCTCCTTCACCGCTAACACCTGCTCCACCAACGCTAACTCCTTCCCCACCACCGCTAACTCCTTCTCCACCACCACCAACTCCTGCTCCACCACCGCTAATACCTGTTCCACCAACGCTAACTCCTTTTCCACCAACGCTAACTTCTTTTCCACCACCGCTCACTCCTTTTCCACCACCGCTAACACCTGCTCCACCACCGCTAACTCCTTCTCCACCACCGCTAACTCCTGCCCCACCACCGCTAACGTCTGCTTCAACACGACTAACACCTGCTCCAACACCACCAACGCCTGCTCCACCATCGCTAACTCCTCCGCCACCGCTAACTCTGGCTCCACCACCACTAACACCTGCTTCAACACGGATAACACCCGCCCCAACAACGCCAACTCCTTCTCCACCACCGCTAACACCGCTGACACCTGCTCCACTGCCACATGCCCCATCACTGTCAACTCCTATCCCTTGAGCGCTACCATAAACTTCACCGAATCCCATTAATTCCAACTCATCAACCTCCATGCCCTTTGGATCATCAGGATCGCTGACATTTCCCGTGTCCATATTCCCGATCAAATTGAAATCTGTTTTTTTTTTCAGTGCGCCTTGCTGCTAAGGTTTCTTGCTCGCATTGCCCTCTAAATTTTATCAAAGCACTGCCAGTTAGTTTGTGGACCTTTGCGCCATGTCGCTGGATGTTACTTTTGCGTACAAATATATGGCATGAAGCACAGGATAACTTGGTAGTTTTTTTTTAATATTGGTAATTCTACCCATGACAGGAAGACTATATCGTTCACTTCTGAAGAGTTGAGGTTGGCCCACAGCAGTGGTGACAGGTTGGACGATTGGATTTTGGATTCACTTGTGAAGAGTTGAGGTTGGCCGACAGCAGTAGCCGACAGCAGTGGTGGCAGGTTGGACGATTGGATGGAAATGGCGAAGGATCTGAGAAGAGTGAAATGGATCAGTACAAATTTTTTTTTAAAATAGGAAATTGCAAATAAACATATTGAAGATAAACTGTTACCAGAAGTAGGCAACATAATTACAGAGTGCACTATAACCTCCACCAACAAATACAACATGCAAGTACATCTGGCTTCAATATTAAGTCATAAAGTCATAGTGTTCAGACTTCATAAGAGCCACAGGGGCCCAACCAGGCTAAGCACGTAAAGGGAAGATGCTGTAAGTCTGAACAAAATATACTCAACATTTTCAACACAAGGTTTTTCAACTTTCAAAAACTTTTTCACCCAATTTTTAAATATATTCAATCAGGGACTAACCACAGCATTAGCAGGTAGCCTATTGCAATGATCAACCACTATTTGACTGAGGGTCTAAGGTCTGAAACCCTTTGAATGAGATCAATGCAACTACATCAAAATCATACTTAGGGAATGCTATCCCTTTAAAAAGTATGTTGCTTTCCTATTTGGAAAGCAACCTATTTGGAAAGCAACCTATTTGGAAAGCAACCTATTTGGAAAGCAACCTATTAAAAAATAGGTTGCTTTCCTCTTGCTCTCCCATACCATTCCACTCAAGCAAATCAGTATATGACCAGCTCATTGTTGTGTTATAGTTCCCAGACCTGGTAACTGTCATAGCATGGCATGGCATGTCATAACAAAGCAGCATTGCTTTTTCGCTCCTCATCGCTTTTGAATTTGCATCACAATTTTACACACAGACATACACAAAGCACTCAGTCATGGCTGCACAGGGCAGCTAGAGGGGCATGCAAGTTCATGAAGAAATAGGATGGGTATACAGACTAGTGTCTGAAATGTTTGGTGTCTTGTGATGCACACACAAACACACAGGCAAATTTTGTTTAACTCTCAACCTCCTTTCCAGGGGATGAGTAGTCTAGGGTTAAGTTACCAATCTCACAATCGCAAGGTTGTGGGTTCGGGTCCCGCCTGTCACTACTGTTCGCCCGCGGCCAATCAGCGTGAGAGATTGGCGATGCTACACGACTTAATGGTTAATGTTTTGTAAAACCAATAACCAACCAACCTCCTGTCCAATCAGTACTTTCCTGCTCCCCCACTTTCTAATGCACTTCAATAATTTTATCATCCCTATAACTTGTGCCCAATTTTGAACAGTGTACAATTTGGTCATTTTCTGTTTCAGGTCCCCATAACATAGGAATGGGGCTTCCTCAGATGTTCTGGTGTATCAGTTATAAAGGTCAAGCTCATAAATTGAAACACATGGATGTTCCTATTTCTCTCTCATGCACTACACTTTTATAAATGATTTATTCATGATTGGGATCATCAAACAATCATCTGCAATCATCAAAGGATCACATCAGTATGCATGATCAGCCTAAATATTCAAGATGAATGATTCAATCACAGCAGCTGGAACAAATAAGGAAAACTGTACAGATTTGGTCCAAAGAGCATGACCCTAAGAAATATACATCAAATGAAACCTTGGAAGTTAGATATCACACACACCCACCAGCTGTATTATTTCTCAAGTTCTGAATGTGGCCAAATACATGCAATATACATTGCTCAATACAGCAGCTCATGATGGCAGAGCGTGCATCATGAAGTTTGGCATGTGCTTCCAAATTTGAACACATCAATGAATGATTTTAGGATATTGCGATAGATGGACCACAACACAATCTCATCAAAGACTTTTGATAGTTGTGCCACAAACAATGGCAGTGCATGTTTGAACATGATATCAAAAAGCTTGAAACACTTAAAAAGCACAGGCAAAGTTTGTCATCAACAAATTCATAACCAATCATGTGTACCAGGTAGTTTATTTTACCTTTTGGGCCACAGTCTCATGTGGCTTCAGAGTGGAAAGGTACATTTTCCATGCAGCTTCACATAAAAATAATTATGCCACTCATGCTTGTTGTCAAGGAGATTAAATCTCTTAAAATGAAATTAAATGCCTAGAAGACTTTGCACATTAATGATGCTTGGCAGGCAAGATGCAGGCATGGTGTGGCAAGTTCATGGTAACACCCATGGTAACACCTTCTGCTTGACGACTTTGCACTATGCTGGATGACCATGTGCAAAAGGAGAAACAAAAATTGCTCCCTCCAAAGTTGAATAGCCAAAACTTTACCTGCCTGAATCCAATATCAAATAGCTAAATTTTTACTTTACTGTTAGCCTTCTACATACCTAATTGACAATAAGAACTTCAATTAGCAGATATGTGCCCAGTTGTTTGCACCTGCAGGCCAACCCTGGCCATGATAAAATGCACTTGGTAACTATAGACCCATCCATGTATTTTCAGCATTACAACATCTTCCTAAAAGGTTGAAGATATGCACTTCAATTTTCCTTTTCTATTTTCTGGGCAGAACTTGCCTGAAGAGATGGCACATTTCAGCACAGGTCAACATGAGATCCTATTACATGATTTACTAAACCATGCTAGCCCAGGTTGCAAAACAGAGGAAAACAACATCTCTGTTTACCTGCTTCTTGTTTATTGGTTAGTTCTCAATGCTCTATGCACAATCATGGTTAATGGCATCTCCCACACTGTTTCGTCAGTGGGCTGTGGGTTTGGAAAACTTCCTGAGTGCTGTGAGTGTTGAACTTGGGACCTCTGGTATCCAGAGCTTAACACCTTAGCCTGCACCATCTCTCTGATCAGATCCTCACACCCAGTCTTGGGGTGGATAGTAACCCCATCTAAAATTCAAACTAAGCATTGCATGGAAAGGAGAGGTGTCATCAGAAGATGCTTGACTAGTAGGGTCCGGATCCATCCCCCGCAAAACAATTTCCCCACAAAAGTGATGTCACTAGGGGGCTATATTTTCATTATTTTTCATGACTTACATCATGTTTTTGGCTCTTGGGAGTTCATTTTGGGTGATAATTGAAACGAAATTAATTGGAATCAGAAAAGGGCAGCAAAATCAATGCGGGTCATACACTGTTTTGACCCCAAAAAAATACCTCAAAATTACACAATTTTGAGTTTTCAAGTTTTTTTAATAATTTTTCCTTTTCTAATGGGTAGAGGAGACCAAGAAATGTTGCTGAAAGTCAACTTGCCCATAATAAAAAATGATCACTTTAGCCAGAATCTTCAATTTGAACTGCTATACACAAATTATGCAAAATGTATATGCAGTCAAAAACAGAAGAAAAAAATTATCTCATACATTTTGTTCCATCCTAAAGATAAGTAAATGTTGAAGGTTTTGTTAAAATATCTGTATCTATTCAAGTGTGATGACAGGTTGAACTTTTTTTGGGAGGTGACCTCACTTGACCTTGACTAATGTATTGACCCTAGATGACTGGACTTAAACATGTTGAAACTTCATCCCAAATTGATGTGGGAAAAGGTATGAAAAATTTTGGCCCACTGCTGTGTGCCATTCAATCACTGTCTGTGAAAAAAACCTGAGGGGGGGTGAAGACCCCCAAGATGGGACAGATTAATCACCTGGCCATCCCCACCCCACCTGCCTCCTTTGAATGTTAAATCTGTGGTTCAGGGTGTTTTATGAATTCTCAGAATTTAGAATTCCAATGCAATGTTTATAAAGGTGAATAAGATTATTGATCACTCATTTTCTTTGCAAATGCTTACTTTTCAGGCTGTGAGCAATATAATAACACAAATTGTGCTTTGAGCTTGGTAGGCAGCATAGCATAAATGCATGTTTAAAAATAAAAATAAAAATACATCAGCACATAACATAACATAACCTAGCTTCCCTTTGGATGAAAAGGGAAACAAATTATCAGAAAGCAATGATCAGCAAGATAATGGTGAAGCAATTATCTTCAGGAAGTGTTCAAAATTAAAGAAAAACACAACCGAATCTAGGATAAGCTACATTTGAAGCTATTTCTTAAAACATTTATTGGTGCAAAATTCCCCAATTTAAAGAAACTAAGCTAACATAAGCTAACCAATCCTAACCAATTTGTTTTCCTTGTGGAGGCAAATGTGTAAAAACTTGTATATTTGCCCCCTTAAAGCACATTAATATACTTCACAAATACAATTATTTGACACGCACATCAATCTGCAAGTTCTGCCCAACAGCCAATGCCCACCACACCACCATTCAGTACCATAAACGTTATTTCAGAACCATAACCTAGTAGGAGCGTGCATTTTTCAAATTATTGGAGGCATAGCACAGCGTACTCCATGGTGTATCCACATGTTAAAAGTCCACGTTATTTGGGAGGAAAGCCAACATTTAGAGGAAATCGCCCCACATAACTGTACATAGACCGTATATAAACTAACTGTACAGCACCTATGCAGGAAGGACTGGAAGACAGCTACCACAAGCTTTGATTCCTCGCATTGCTGTACTGCATTACTCTGGTACTGCATAAACAAGCGGGGACGAGGCCGACACCGCCTAGTCACAGCTACTAAATTCACTGTACTGTGATTTCCGACGAAAACTATCGACCTCCCTGAAATGTGATGAAGTACATCCTGTACTCAAGCAATAATATAATTTTGTATTATCAACGGCAAGCCGTACAACATGTACTGCTGGGTAGAGAACACATAAGCGGACCTGTAGTTAAATTTTTGTATTGAAAATGCTGGGAAATAAGGAGAAATCCCACGGTGGACGTAGGGTGGCATTTGGGTGCCGTAAACATTGGAAATTTGGTAGTTCTCAGATCAGCTACAGTCATTATTAACAGTAATATCGTGAGGTAACATGAATTATTCACTTAACATTTGCCTTTAAGCTGATAAAAAATGTTCAAAGATTACGCATTAGCAGTCAAATATGTACCTCACGTGAGAACAGCATCAAAAAAATTGCTTGAAATTGACTGGCTCATTTTTGCCAGAAATAGCAGGAAAACGTAGGAAATCACCGTTTGGAAAATTGAAGTGGAAAAATATTTGCAACCTTTAATTCAACTCAAAAGGGGAAAAAAATGGGATCAGAAAAACTTGAATTAACATAATATGTGCGATATGCTTGAAATTGTTGAGTATTTGTATGCAAAAAGATTGAACGAAGTTAGGTGGCATTCGACATCCCTAGGGTGGCATTAGACATCCTCATGGGAGGTCTTTCGAGGGAGGTCGATAGAAGAGACAAATGTTGCGCGCTTGTTCCATATGTCACGGTTTCATTCTTTTGCGTCGTGGTATGGCTGGTGGTGTGCATGCGATGACCTGATCGCAGACAAGTGATCACTGTGGGGTTGATGATTTTAGGATTGATGTTGTATGGTGTTAAAAATTGCGAATTGTGTGAGTTTCTATTTGACATTCATAGGTATTTCTTCCATTATGGCATGCAAATGGTAAAATTACTGCCTGTTCACCTGAAGTACAAGCTGTAGGTACATAATACCTGTAGTATATGCATGAGCTGTTTCTAAGCATACATGTATCTGCTTGCTACTTACTTTTGATATTTTTGCCAGGTCAGATGTAATACAGGGTCAAGGGGCACTTTCTTTGAGATGCCCATTTTTTGCAGGGTCTGTCTAATATAAATTTTCTTTTTGAGGCCTATGCCTAAGTCTGCATTTTTTTTTATCTGGCAGATGCAACCTGCCCAAAATGTATGTCTATCCTTCATTGGACATAATGCAATCCAAGTATCACCCATGTGTTAATTTGGATGCAATGAGGAGATGCTGCAGTGATTGGCTGAAGCCTATGTTTTATGAGTTTAACAGTTTTAACATGTCTAGTAATTGGGTTCCTACCATACATCACCATGGTACTATCCTGGATGTCATATGGAGTGGTTGATATGAAATGGATTCCTATCTTGCATGCTAAACTTTAATGTAAACTTGGTACCAACCCACTCATCTGCTTTCTGCAAGATGCATTATCTCATTCACTCATGTGATGTATCCAATTAAAAGATGCCATGTATATTTTGCAATGGTATTTTATTTGATTGCATGTGCACCAGAAAAAGAAACATGCACCATAACACCATACACCATAACATCTTATGTTCATGTCTAGCAACCTTGATAAGCCTGCACACTGTCTTCATTGCAGGGCTTCATTGTTTGCTGAATAAGAATTTCAGGAGTGCTGGATGATATTGGGTTTCAGGATACTGGGTAGTCTATCTGAAACAGAAGAGGCTCTGTCATATGGTTTCATAAAATTTATTGGTCAGAGGTTGGGGGGTTTAGGAGCACAGTGACTGCAGTGGCCGTGCAGTGTGATGGTCATACTGGTCAGAGGTCATTGATGCACCCCAACTATGGCATATTGGACTTGTTGAAGGCCTCAAGATGTCTTCAGTTGATTTCAAGTTGGTTTTGGAATATAATCCCAAACCAATAATGGATAATACGGAATGGATAATAATTGTGGTAAGAGTTGGATGGCTTGAAAAGGAACACCATCCATGTACCCCATCATAGCATATACAAAAGTAAAGTTTTTGATGTAAACTTTCATAGTCAGTAAGTAGTAAGCAAGGATGTAGCATAAGCCACAGAGAGGGAGGTCAATTGAACTTCCATTAGGTGGTACTTTCCACCCATTTCCTTGAAAAATTTAACACTGGATCAGGAACCCTGCCACATTCTCAGCAACTGGAGCTTGATAAGGTGATTTGTGAGGAAATCGGTAGAAACTTTCAGAGGACGTGTCTTATTCTTTGTGACTTTAATCTAAAAGAATATGAAAATGTTGGCGTTGGCTGTCCATCATGCAAAATATAAAGGAAATGCCTTCAAGAGGACGTGTTCTTACATCAGTTTGTAACGGAATCTACCACGCATGGTTCATTCTTGGACCTTCTATTCTCGGACTTAAGTGACTTGGTTGAAGAGTTGACCGTAGGAGGAACTCTGGGAAGAAGTGACCGCAACATAGTTAAATTCAAGACACATGTAGTGGGAACTATTAAGGATAATTTGGTAAAGGTTCCTAATTTCAACAGAGCAGACTTTGACTGCATGAGAGCGGCTTGAAGTGTCATAAGCTGGAAGAAGAATTATCCAATTTAAATGCCTGTGAAATGTGTGAAAAGTTCAATCTTACTTGAAGGAAATTCAAATTAGACATCTCCCCCAAAAGGAAAGGTGCAAAAGAACGGTAGGAAAGCCAGCATTGCTTACACCAGACTTGATAAAAGCAATTAAGGCCAAGAAAGCTGCATTTAGAGTTTTAACCCCCACCCGTGTAGGGGGAGGGGAGGGTGAAACCCACCTAAGTTTTTTTTTTGCATTCCTTCCAAACCGATGAAATTTTAGTATTTTAGTATTTTAGTATTTTAGTATTTTCTGAAATTTTAGTACCCTCTGGGGCAACCCTTTGACGACTTTTGGTGAACTTTTTGTGAGGTCATGTGAGGCCACGGAGTTGAGGTCATAAAGGGGAGCACCTCCGACCGGTTTTCAACAAATACGTGATTATCGCACCTAACCATGACATTGTTGCCTACCTCGACTGGTATTGTGTGTTTTGCAATCGTAGTTTACGTATTTATCTTAGAGAATAGTATTTCTGGATCGGTTAACCCTCGCCCGTATAGGGGGGGGTGCGAACCCCTAAGGTGTTTTCTTTATTCCTTCCAAACCGATGAACGGATCGCGCTGAGATTTTTCAGTACATTCTAGGGCAACCTATGACGACTTTTGGTAGAATTTAATGTTCCAAAAATCTGTGGCCTCGGTTGACCTCATTTGACACTGCGACCTTTTTTAAGCTGACCTACGGTAATTGTTTCGTGTTGAATTCGAATTCAGCGTCAATTTTTACCCTATGGAAATTTAAACTTCCAAATTGGAACTTAAAAAAAAGTTGGATAGTTGGGGTCAAGGCTTTGACCTCAATTGGTACATGACATATTGGTCCGATCACATCGTCTGACGTGTCGTTATGTTCGCAAGGTTCCAACAAACATATTTCCGACCATTTCGTGCACATTTAGATAGTAGTTTCGATATAACTGACGATTTTCTTAGGAAAGTACAAAAAAGTCAATTTTAGACCTTTGACCTGACCTGGGAAGTCAACCATTGACCTTGGAAAGTCATACTGAATTCCAATCGCAAGATCCCGGCCAAATCTATACCTTTGGTTCGTTTTCGTAACATGCACGGTTTCGAAACGCCAGGGGGATTCGTAACCTCCCCCTATACGACCAAAGGTGGTAAAATGCCAACACTGGCGAGGGTTAAGGAAGCTTCAAACATGGTAAATTTAAGGTCGTATCGAAAGGCTAGAGAAACTGTGAAGCAAAAAACCAGAGCAGCAAAGCGAGCAAAAGAACTGGATTTGGCTAGGAACTGTAATGGGGATAGCAAAAAGTTATTTAGTTTCTACAAGCCGAGTACAGTTTCAAGCACAATCGGTACACTGGAAGTAAATGGGACTATATTGGGTAAGGATAGTGAGATGGTTAAGGAGCTGAGCAAGCAGTGTTTACATTGTAAGGTATGGCCAATCTGCCGACCGTACACCGCAGTTTAGTAATATGTGATCGCATATATGTGATCGCAAATTTATGCTAGGGTATTGCGGAAAGCTCAAAAAGGACTGGCATTTCCACTTCGTATAATATTTTGTAGATCAGTTTTACAAAATGAAATTCCAATAGATTGGAAAAGGGCAAATGTAGTTCCTATTTTCAAAAAAGGAGAGAGAAAGTTGAAAATTATAAGCCAGTAAGTCTCACATCCCTAGTCTGCAAGGTACTCGAATCAATTATCAAGGGTAGAATAGTTAGCTATCTGGAAGGTAGCAGATTGATTCAAGATACTCAACATGGGTTTAGAAAAGGACGATTGCGTCTCACAAATCTCTTCGCCACAGAACAATTTGATCAGGGAAATCAGGTTGATGTAGCATATCGTGACTTTAGTAAGGCCTTTGACAAGGTACCCCATAAATGGTTAATGATACAGCTTCAATCCCATGGTATTGCAGGTAGCATCTTAAAATGGATAGAGTTGTGGCTTTCAGATAGACAGCAGAGTGATGCTAAATGGTACAAAGTCATCATGGCAATATGTTCTTAGTGGAGTCCCACAGGGGTCAGTACTGGGGCCACTACTGTTCATTATATTTGTAAATAACATTGAAAGTGGCCTAAGCAGTAAAGTTTTGAAATTTGCAGATGATTTCAAGGTCTTTAGGGCAATAACAGGTCAAGATGAGCATATATCGCTGCAAAAAAGACTTAGACGAACTTGTGAAGTGGTCCGAAGAATGACAAATTTAATTTAATTTTGATAAGTGCAAAATCATGCATGTAGATAAGCAGCATACGAAGGCTCCATACTAGATGGTTGGCCAAGTGCTATCAGTGACTGAACAGGAGAAGGATTTAGGTGTTATTCTAAACACAAAATTGGGGGCATCAGAACAGACCAAGGAAGCCAGGAAGAAGGCACTGAGAATGCTCAGGGCAATAAATATGAATGTATCATACAGAAGTGAGGAAGTCATCAGGAAGCTTTACTGTGCATATGTCAGGCCACATTTGGAATACTGCACCCAAGCTTGGTCTCCTAGCTATGAAAAATATTGTTGGCTTTTAGAGAGAGTACAAAAGAGGGCTACAAAAATGGTTAATGGTATAAGCAACCTGGCATATGAGGAAGGACTGAAGAAATTAAATATGTTTTCACTTAGATATAGAAGGCTGAGAGGAGATCTCATCGAGGTCTTTAAATTTGTCCATGGTCTGGAGAGGGGATATCTTGGGGAAATGTTTGAATTGAAATGATGCAATTAGAGGTCATAAATTCAAAATTAAAGTTAACCACAGCAGAACAAGGTTAAGGCAAACTTTCTTCACCAACAGGGTAGTAGAACACCGGAACCAGCTGCCAGAAAACATTGTGAGTAGCAGCACATTGAACATCTTTAAAAACAGCATAGACAATCATACTAAGGATAGAGGGCTTGCTTTTCAATATTACAGGGAGGGCTGATTGACAGATTCGGTGGGCAACTGGTTTAGTGTAAAGAGTGCAACCAAGAAGGGCCCTAGTGGCTCATAGTTGCACTAATCTTGTCTTTTATGTCTTAACAGAATCTGTCTGGATGATTTTGACACTGCCAACTCATGACTTCAGATTACACCTGGAAATACACAAAAACGACATTAGAGATGATGCATCCAGTAGGGGAGAATGGTGAGAATTGGGACAAAAATCGGACCGCAACTCTGACACGCCGTTGCACCAGTGTCATTGCAGCGAGCGACATATTCCTGATTTCAAAGTAACCCCAGCCACTTGTGCGCCACAGACTGAAATTTGGAAATGAAAAGTAATGAATCTACTGTTATTCAAGAAAAATGAAAAGTGCAATTTTAGTGAGAAGTGGGATGACGAGTGAGGGAGTATTGGGACTGGTGACAGGGAGAAATGTGACTCAAAAGGAGATCTGGGACGTGAATTAAAATAGGTAGATTAGTATGTGATTATTTCAGCGGTTTACTCAAAATTGTGTAATACAAAGTACTTCTTTGTTTCAAGTTGTGGTGCATAAAATCATCATGGATAAAATTTTGAGTGTTGTCCCTACTTCTTGCTAAACTAGTCTGTTAGTAGCTCTTCGACGGATGCTAAGAACATTTACTAAAATAAAATACTTCATTGCGATATGACGGGCTACTTACAGGCTGTTCACAGTAGATTCATTGAGGTAGTTTACTAAAATTTACTTACATTTAATAAAATCAAATGCATTATTGCGATATGACGGATTAATTACATGTAAACTACATGTAACATTACAATGGGGCAGGCTGGTAGAATTGGGACGCTTGTCCCAATTCTCCCACCATCACCATTTTCCATCAATTAAGGATGTCGAACACACATGAGCAAATAGCAAAAACACTTGTCAAATGTTGCAAAATTCCATATGTTGGTAATATATTCGTAATTGAACAAAATATTTGATGGTACCATCCCAAGAAACGAGTTATTGACGCCCCAAAATAAGAACCGTTTCCACTCACTGTTCACACAGCCACGTTGCGCGTCGGAAAGGAAGACGGCGGTGCTTGCAATGATCATGGGAATTTGTGCGATAGCATCCGATATATGGATTGTCGGAAATAGAGGCGGCTCCATAGGGATCGGGCTCCATCGATCAGGTGACGTCACGATCAGTCAGTACGAAGCGGTCAAACCCTCTAGTGACCATACCTGGTTATATGACATTGGGTGCTTGCCAACGCTGCCGCTTGTTAATAAGAAAATATTACATAATAATAAGCAGCGTTGGACCTGTACTTTAAAAGATAATGGGTCTGTTCCCGTGGCTCCACCAGAAGGAACTCAGTGGAGGTAAGTTGAGGCTAGTTGAGACCTGCCCACGGGAACGACCGGTGGAGAAATCAGCTGACAGCGGTCTGAATTCTGCGACAAAAGGAAGTGTTTGGCGCGGTATCTGGCGCTATTGATCAAATTGCTCCTCAAATGTTTGTCCAGATGATCACACAATCAATATAGTATGACTTATAATACGAGTCCCAAAATTGTCTTTATTTCTAGCGATGTAGAGGCCCTCAGGAACCGTAGGGAGAACAGATGTTCCTTTTGCCTATGGGATGAACCAAGCAATCTTTCTTCCATCTCGGTTGAGCACCGGGAGTCGTCTCCCCCAGTTTTGCGGTTGGCTACAGCCTACCTTCTTAATGTACAGCATATAATCTGGTGTCTGGCTACCTGGGCCCAGAGACGCTCTTCTGCCCGATGCTGGCTTTTGTCCATCTCAACTTGCTCGACCTCGTCGATCGGGCTCGAGTGGAATCTTATTGGCGCCGCATTGCGGCAGTTGCGGCACGGAGATTGTGGCGGTCCCGCCGGTAAAGTAACATCTTCACCTTTGGACGAATGACGTAGATCAACGGCCACAAAAAGGATGTCATGTGGCCTCCATCTGTTACTTCGATTATTGTTCATAGTTGTAATTTCATGTTTCCTTTGCGAAGGATGATCCTGGTATTCAGTTGATGCATGCAGATGATATTCATATGACGGAGGACTTTGTTTACGCGCAAATATATGAAACAAGTGCGCCATGATTGAGCTCCACTGAAAAATCACAATTGGACCCTGCTCCTCGGCTGGTGGAGCTTTTGCTCCACTGGTGGAGGCTGGTGGAGGAAAAATCTCCACTGGGTTGGCCACGGGAACGACCAGTGGAGGTTTGTGGAGGTTAGTGGAGCCACGGGAACAGACCCAATGGGTCTGTTCCCGTGGAGATTTTTCCTCCACCAACCTCCACCAGTGGAGCAAAAGCTCCACCAGCCGAGGAGCAGGGTCCAATTGTGATTTTTCAGTGGAGCTCAATCATGGCGCACTAGTTTCATATATTTGCACGTAAACAACGTCCTTCGTCACATGAATCTCATCTTCATGCGTCAACTGAATACCAGGATCATCCTTCGCAATGCAAATATGAAATTACAACTATGAACAATAATAGAAGTAGCAGATGCAGACCACAAAGCATCCTTTTGTGGCCTTTGATATACGTCATTCGTCCTAAGGGCAAGATGTCACTTTACCGGCGGGACCGCCGCAATCCCCGAGCCGCAACTGCCGCAATGCGGCGCCAACTAAGATTGCACTCAAGCCCGATCGAGGAGGTCGAGAAAGTTGGGATGGGGAAAAGCCAGCATCGGGTAGAAAAGCGTCTCGGGGGCCCAGGTAGCCAGACACCAGATTATATGCTGTACATTAAGAAGGTAGGCTGTGCGTGAGACGAAATGTACGACCCTCAATATACCAGGAGGTGCTGGGTTTACTCAACATCAAAAGTAGCGTTAGGGATCATGCTATATTACTCAACGTTTCGGCCAGGGGCCATCATCAGGAGTGATATAAAAAATGGCAGGGTTAACAATTGAAAAACGCGGGAAGAAAGCGTGCAAAAATACACGTGAAACACAGAAAAGCAACTCCATTGCTGCAGACACTACAAGAACCTCCAAACCAGAAATCAACTAGGTCAAGATAAAATCCTCTGAGGAAGCCCGGGCCGATGGTCCATATACATTAGGGTGTATCATCCGGAAAAACTCGATGTGTTACTATGATATTATTGGTCCCTGTCATGTCTGGAGCCAGAAAATGTAATTTAAAAAAATATGGATAAAAAACCCAGCCTGCGCCGAGCGTGGCAAGTTTGACCCCTTACACTGACGCCCGGCGTTGAAGTCTCCTCGTTAGTTACGCGCACACTAACACCAGGCGGCGGCTCGAGCCGCGCCGCCGCGCCCAAGGGCAGGTGTGTTTTAGCGTCTGTTAACCAGTGGTGGATCCAGAAGGGGGGCCATGGGACCATGTCCCCTCCCTTGGGCCCTGAAAAAGGGGACCTTGGGCTCCGAAAAAATTGTCCCTTGGGCTTCGAAAAAAAATGGGCCCATTTTGTCCCCAGGGGCCTTTCTTGGCTCCAAAAGAGCCATTTTTACTCAAAATATTGTAGAAATTCACTAATTTTGAAGGGGGCCCTTCTAAGTTACAGGGGGCCCAACAACCAAAGGGGGGGCCCAAAAGTCTTTCGCTCCCTACTTGAGCAAATCCCGGATCCGCCACTGCTGTTAACACGACACCCCAGAACGAATTTCTGCTATTCAACGACAGACATACCGTTTATTTATACATCTTCAGCCAGAGATTTCACGAAAGATTGTTTGCTGTGGATGCTTGGCAGCTGCCGGCGGTGCGCGAGCCGGCTGCTGATCCAGCCATGCCTGCGTTCCTCGCCCATCACCGCGCCGGCTGCCTCGGTCACCACCTTCACCGCCCGCTCCACCGCCACAGTGTGGACGGGGAAGGAGGCGACTTGGAGTGGCTGGCTGCAGATGCCCTGTAGCTCGACGTCCGTGAGGTCGGTTGTCAGCGGCGGCTCGGTGATCAGCTCCTTCTCCCAGTCAAGCAGCTCCGTGTAGTGGGTGGCGGCGAAGTTGATGGTCGGCAGCTTGAACGGTCTGACTCCCTCTTGCGGTTGCTGCCGACACCGTTGGATCACACCCACGGCCCGGGCGCGCACCGCAGCGTCAGAGTTCGCCACCATCGCCAGCAGAACAGCCTCCGGATGTACCCAGTAGGCGTTCCGCTGCATCACTGGCCTGATAATGTCCTGCAGCCGAGTGGGCAGCATCCGTCGGAGCTCCACGCTTCGCATGCTGTTCAAGATGCCGCTAGTGCAGGTGCTGTTGGCCCTGATGTAGAACCACATAGTGATGTAGTGACCCATCAGGAATGCGACCAGCTGGGTCAACTCGGCCGTCGGTGACGCTGACCCGATGTAGACGCGCAGCAGTCGCGCGGCCAGTGTGAGCCAACTGCGATAGCCGCCAAGGTAGCGTTAGACAAGCTATATAAAATTTATAATAAAAAAACGTAGGCAAACGGACAGAAAACTAATGTTGATGTAGAATGACAAATGAACATTGGCTCATTGGGCCACTCTTGTCTTATAAAGACACTTCTCATCTAAAATTGTAGTATCAAATATTATAAAGCTAATATACTTGAGAACTGAAATAATTGGGACATGACCCCACCACCTTCCCCGTTCCATTGACATGAATTGACTAGCGCGCTTAAGTGTCTGAATTTCAGTTTAGACACTTTCGTTTGTTGACAACGGCTCGTACGTACCTGGCGTGATTAACAGGTCCGATCTGGCGATGCGCGTCGCTGCCGTCCAGAAGTTTGCCGGCATCCACCCCTCTGGCGAGTCGGTAGAGAAGCTGCTGGTCCGTGCTGAGGTCAGCCACCAGCTGGTCCGGGAGGTCTGGCAGTGGCCCCGCCAGAGCGCGGAACGACGCCACTTCTAGGCGGTGGACGTCGCCACTGGCGGCCCGACCCAGCGGTCCCGAGAAGGACTTGGGCCCGGTGGTTGAGCCGTCCAGTTCGGTAACACCGCCCGCAGGAGCAGCTCATTCGCGTGGAGCTGGCAGACGAACCAGTGGACGGCATGAGGCGAGTCTTGGCTCAGCTCAAAGAGCCGGCACGCGCCGCCATCCCTGCCGGTGTTAACGGCGGTGCCGTCGCAGCCGAGCACTCTGACGTCGGCGGCGTTGTCAATGGCGATGTCAGTCAGTTTCCTCACTTGGTGGATGGCTCGTCCACTTTCCGGAGTGAAGTGTGTGAGGTACTTTGAGCCAGGCTCCACCACCACCGCCACATGTTCTTCTTTCCTTGTGGTCGATTTGCCGGTGAATGTTTCGTCTTTGCGGCCATCAAAATATAGTGCTTTTATGTCGCCGTGCTGCTCGGCGCTCGCCGAGGCCGCCATATTTCTCACACGCTCCCTTTCCCGGTACATTTTCATGGGGTCTACTATCAATTTTGTGCTGGTTTCCGAAATCCGCCCGATGTCTTGTTGGAAGCCGTTTATAATGGCGCACACAGCGCGGTTGGAGACGCCGCAACGGTCGGTGGCCAGAGCCGTGTTGGTGAGCCTTTCAAAATTTCGCTCGCCGGTCTCGGGTTGGGTATCGTCCTCCTCATTCCACTCCATATCAGAGCCGCCAGTGTCAGCTGGGTCAGCGCTGCTGGTGGCCGATGAGCTGCCTGCCTCGGGGTTTTGAAGGCCAGACGGCCCGGGCTCGCTGTCGGAGGCTCTCGGTGACAGCGTATCCAGATCATGCTGTTGCAGCCGCTGGCGTCTGCGGTCGGCGCCGACCTGCCGTAGTCTCATCTCCTGACGGTCCGGCATGCCAAGGAAAATTTTCCGGGAGCCCCTCTGATCGCGCAAGAATTTGAAGAATTTGACGCCTCAGTAGTCGGACACACACTGAACGAGGGACGAAAATATCGAAACGCCAAGGGTAATCCAGCCGAGAAAAGACCCGAGGGTTCAGGCGGCGCTGCGCCGGTCCACTGAGCAAACAAACAGGGCGCGAGCGCTACCGGCCGAGGGAAGGCCCTCTATTTGCATAACCTCTTCCTACGGGCAGGGGTACCCCATCAGCCGCCTCCCACAGGTCCGGTAGCTTCCATGTGCGATGCAAAACGAATTGTGCAAAACGAACGAAGATATATAAATCAAAGGTATGTCTGTCGTTAAATAGGAGAAATTCGTTCTGGGGTGTCGCGTTAACAGCAGTGGCGGATCCGGGATTTGCGCAAGTAGGGAGCGAAAGCCTTTTGGGCCCCTCCTTTGGTTTTTGGGCCCCCTGTAACTTAGAAGGGCCCCTTCAAAATTAGTGAATTTCCTCAATATATTGAGTAAAAATGGCTCTTTTGGAGCCAAGAAAGTCCCCCTGGGGACAAAATGGGCCCATTTTTTCGAAGCCCAAGGGACCATTTTTCGGAGCCCAAGGTCCCCTTTTTCAGGGCCCAAGGGAGGGGACATGGTCCCATGGCCCCCCTTCTGGATCCACCACTGGTTAACAGACGCTAAAACACACCTGCCCTTGGGCGCGGCGGCGCGGCTCGAGCCGCCGCCTGGTGTTAGTGTGCGCGTAACTAACGAGGAGACTTCAACGCCGGGCGTCACTGTAAGGGGTCAAACTTGCCACGCTCGGCGCAGGCTGGGTTTTTAATCCATATTTTTTAAAATGGTATTTTCTGAGTCTAGGCATGCCAGGGACCAATAAATTCATAGTAACACAGCACATAAAAATAAACAGTTATTCGACGATACACCCTAATATACATATCGACACATATATAGCCATGTATCGAATGTAACGCTTAATACATAAAATATAATTTATGTTCATGTAATATTATGTGATATACCAAGACGTCGTTTGCGTGTTTAGTTGCGGCCGTAGATTACGTATGTGTAGAGATTCGAGGTCCCTGGCTGTTGCTAGAATTTCTACTTTGAAAGTAGAAATTCTAGCAACAGCCAGGGACAACGCTGATTTGAAGGTCCTCGAATCTCTACACATACGTAATCTACGGCCGCAACTAAACACGCAAACGACGTCTTGGTATATCACATAAAATTACATGAACATAAATTATATTTTATGTATTAAGCGTTACATTCGATACATGGCTATATGTGTCGATATGTATATGGACCATCGGCCCGGGCTTCCTCAAAGGATTTTATCTTGACCTAGTTGATTTCTGGTTTGGAGGTTCTTGTAGTGTCTGCAGCAATGGAGTTGCTTTTCTGTGTTTCACGTGTATTTTTTGCACGCTTTCTTCCCGCGTTTTTTCAATTGTTAACCCTGCCATTTTTTATATCACTCCTGATGATGGCCCCTGGCCGAAACGTTGAGTAATATAGCATGATCCCCTAACGCTACTTTTGATGTTGAGTAAACCCAGCACCTCCTGGTATATTGAGGGTCGTACATTTCGTCTCACGCAATGTCTAAAACCCAGGAGCATCTAAGAGCCATTCTTCGTTGTATTAAACAAAGGTAGGCTGTAACCAATCACAAAACTGTGGAGACGACTCCTGGTGCTCAACCGAGATGGAAGAAAGATTGCTTGGTTCATCCCATAGGCAAAAGGAACATCAGTTCTCCCTACGGTTCCTGAGGACCCCTACATCGCTAGAAATAAAGACAATTTTGGGACTCGTATTATAAGTCATACTATATTCATTGTGTGATCATCTGGACAAACATTTAAGGAGCAATTTGATCAATAGCGCCAGATACCGCGCCAAACACTTCCTTTTTGTCGCAGAATTCAGACCGCTGTCAGCTGATTTCTCCACCGGTCGTTCCCGTGGGCAAGTCTCAACTAGCCTCAACTAACCTCCACTGAGTTCCTTCTGGTGGAGCCACGGGAACAGACCCAATGCTTTGTCCCTTTTCTCCCGCCTCCCAATTCTCACTTCTTTCCGCTACTCATACTGCAGTATGCATACTGATACAGCATTGTGTGTGTTGTTGTCTTTGACGTGGTGTGAAAACTTGAGCTAATCGAGAAAAAATGGATAGTATTTTCGGATTCAGCACACGAAACTTGTATTAGAACAGCTGAGAAACTTCTGACCTTTTGAAAAAAAAAGTTTTGAAACGCAGGCCAGTGTAATTTAAAGGTACCTTATATTGCAATGATGGTTCTTTTTCAGCCCACATGTTGCTGCTAGCTCTAGGCGCGCTCAGGGGGCCCTCCCCTTAGCGGTGAAAGCTGTGCGTTTACTATTGAAATGATTTGATTCTCTATCCAAAAGTGCTCAACCATGGTAGTTGGCGAAATTCCTCGGCGTGCTCCTGCTGTTGAACCTGGTCCATCCACTTTTTGAGAGGTTCCTACGTCTATGATGCAGACGAACTAACATCGATATTTGTACAATCAGAAAATCTTTTTGAAACTTACTAAAAGTTCAAATAGTTTATGAGGGTAGTGTCTGTCTAATTTTTTACTGTTTCACATCAAAAGTTGAGTGAACATTAGCAGGAAAGTTTACGAATAGCGACACAAATGGTTCACAAGAGTAACTCGGCGTGAAATATACAGAAATATGAAATAACATAAATATGAACTGAATCAGCGGATTGCGTGAGGAATAGAACACACCCAAAAAAGGACTTATGACGTCAGAGTCAAGGAATTTCGTGGACGGAACGTTACAAAGAACCTAGCCTGAATTTGGTATCAGGATATTTTGTTTTGCGCAACCAACAGATTTGGCAGCTATCAACTGCGATAAATATGACGCAGCATGTCCATTTTGCGGTTTCCCAAATTGTGACTTCTTCTGGTTGAAGTCATATAATAGTTGTTTGTAGTTTATCGCTGGGTACCTACTATTACCATCGAGGTTTATCACCCCGCCCACAACAATCGCAGCGCTAGCCGCACCGCTGGCGGCCCACCGTGCCGACGAGATCTGGTCGAAAGGGTGTCATTGAAGTGACAACAAAGGAAAGTTACACACATTGGTTTATTAATTATCTATTTCACGATACATGTCCTCCACGTGCAGTGTCCATTATGTGCAGTTCCATAGAGCAAATACATTGGTTAAGTTTGGTGGTAAACATAATGATTAAGGTAAATGTTGATTTTTGTTATTTTTTATTGGTGCTTTTTGATGTGATTAAGATAAGACATAAAGACATAAAGACAATAGATTAGTGCAACTATGAGCCACAAGGGCCCTTCTTGGTTGCACTCTGTACACTGAACCAGTTGTCCATCAAATCTGTCAATCAGCCCTCCCTGTAATACTGAAAAGCAAGCCCTCTATTCTCATAATGATTGTCTATGCTGTTTTTAAAGATGTTCAATGTGCTGCTACTGACAATGTTTTCTGGCAGCTGGTTCCAGTGTTTTACTACCCTGTTGGTGAAGAAAGTCTGCCTTAACCTTGTTCTGCTGTGGTTAACTTTAATTTTGAATTTATGACCTTGAATTGCATCATTTCTGTTCAATTCAAACATTTCCCCAAGTTATCCCCGCTCCATTCCATGGACAAATTTAAAGACCTCAATGAGATCTCTCAGCCTTCTATATCTAAGTGAAAACATTCAATTTCTTCAATCTTTCCTCATATGCCAGGTTGCTTATGCCATTAATCATTTTTGTAGCCCTCTCTTATACCCTCTCTAAAAGCCAACAATCTTTTTCATAGCTAGGAGACCAAGCTTGGATGCAGTATTTCAAATGTGGCCTGACATATGCACAGTAAAGCTTCCTGATGACTTTCTCCCTTCTGTATGATACATTCCTATTTATTGCCCGAGCATTCTCAGTGCCTTCTTCCTGGCTTCCTTGGTCTGTTCTGATGCCCCCAATTTTGTGTTTAGAATAACACCTAAATCCTTCTCCTGTTGAGTCACTGATAGCACTTGGCCACCCATCAAGTGTGGAGCCTTCATATGCTGCTTACCTACGTGCATTGTTTTGCACTGATCAAAATTGAATTTCATTTGCCATTTGTTGTACCACTTCACAAGTTCGTCTAAGTCTTTTTGCAGAGAGATATGCTCATCTTGACCTGTTATTGCCCTAAAGACCTTCAAATCATCCACAAATTTCAAAACTACTGCTTAGGCCACTTTCAATGTTATTTACAAATATAATGAACAGTAGTGGCCCCAGTACTGACCCCTGGGGGACTCCCATGATGCAATGCAAGAAGATGCAACCACTTATTTTCTCCACAAATGATTACTTTTGAGTCAGCAAGAAATGCATGAGAATAATTTTCACTTCACAAATATTGCCATCACATATAATTATCCATACCTAGTGTGCCAGGGAAGATAAATATAAAATTAAACACTTAACACACTCAATTTAATACCCATGGACACCAAAAACTTATATTTCTGCTTTAATTGGACATCTATTCCTGAGAAGGAATACTTGCAGCCCTATGCATCCACAAGGTCAGGAGTTCCTTGCCATGTTCTTATTGATAAAGGCAGTGCTGTCAATGTTACATATATTTCATGACTCCAAAAATTGTTTCAGATGATTCTGGTTTTCTGTTTAGGTTAGGGTAGATTATATTGAGCAATAATATATTCTATATATTATGCTACACTATCTTAGCCTAAGCTAGGTTAGGTTAGGTCAGGTTGTTTTATTTATTATATTATTTATTCATTTAAGTAGCCCAAAGACAAACCACAGCCATGCACACCACTCATGTCAGTAAGCTTAGCCTTGTGGTGCATCAATTGTGCTGCAGTATCTTAGATAAGTATTAAGATTTCTTTTGGGAACAAACAGGCAAGTTCATAATTTGTCTCACATCACAGTGCCATTCTCAGTGGGTTTTTTCCTCAAATTGTTATTGCTTGTATTCCACTGTCATGAAATTCAAAAGTTCCCTCTCTAAGCATCAGGGATATAAACAGCAGACCTGTGCTTATGATGTCACCAATTGTATTAACTGCCTTTGACTTAAAAGTAATTTTTGCATGGAAAATATCTGGTCACATCGTCTTAATCATGTCAAAAAGGATTGTATTTTTTTTTAATAACAAAAATCAGCATTTACCTTCATCATAATATTTACCAGTTTGGTTGGGTTATTTTAGTTTTCTAAGTGTAAAAATTTTGAGAAATATCAATTTGTAAAAATATATAATTGGAAGTTGTTTTCTTTAAAAGCAGCTGATGTTAGGCTAGGTTTGGCTCCATTATTGTGCTTTAAGGTGGTAACAAGACAGGTTCTTACATAAACTTGCCACCATAAAGTAAGAAAATAGGTTTGGTTATGTTAGGTTAGCTAGGTTTTATGTTTGAAAATTTGTCAGATTTTTTTTTGGTTAAAGTTATTTTTTTTCTTCAAAGGCAGCCTAGGTCAGGTTGTGTTTGGCTATTTTTTAGTATAAAAGTTTTAACACTGACATTGCTTGAACCTATCCTATTTTTTTATCTAAAGGGGGGTTAGGCTAGGCTAGCTATGTTGCTATTCTATTTCTTTAACAGTATGGGTGCTGTATAGCCACTGCAGTTGATGTGCCCTAAAACCCAACTAACTAACTAACTATTTCTTTAACATTGCTTTTTACACTATGTTGCCTAACCCAAAGTATCCTTTTCACATTATTTTGCTCACAGCCTGGCCCTGAACAGTAAGCATTTTCACAGAAAATGAGATGTTGTTGTCCCATAAACATGCAGTTTGAACTTTTTCCCAGGAGTTCAAAAATTACCTTCAAATGCAATAACAGGTATTGAGATGTCAAGATGACATGTCATCCACCAACATGTAGATATTCAAGCACAGAAGTTTCATCTGATACGACAGCATGCAAAACACTACTAAGTCAGACATTTGAGAGGTGTACCAAGCAATTACATGCTAACAATGATATATTTCTTGAGATAGGTGTCATTCATATTCTTTTTGTAGAAATGAATATGTTCATCAATGAATAAGATGCCTGCTTTATCTATAATACACCATGCTGTGTATCTATGCTGTTATGAAGCAAGGGCCATTTGTGGCATTCACTGTGTTCACACAGCCTTGTTTACTGCACTCTGAATCTGATGGTCTTCCCTACTTTTCACAGGTAGCCTCCTCAATTTCAAAACATGGCAGCTAAGAAGTCATACATGGGGAGCACCACTTCTCTGAAGCAGTGAGCATTTTAACTGATTCTGTTTCATTCTGCTTCACAAGAAGCCTGATTGCTTTGCCTTGCTTTTATGCTTTGTTAGCCACATAACCCAGAAGATGAATACATGTTCCCATATCTAATCTAGATGTGAATGGGCATCTAAAATCGTAGCATTTGTTGTGTCCTGGAGTTGAAATGCCATACTAACCAACTCATGCTGGGGAGAAGTGTATGCTCCATGGGGATGATTTGAGAACAACCAGCACAAGCACCATTTATTTACCTGTACTTACTTAAAGACACAGATTATGTGGTTTACTAATGTAACATGACTGTCTCCTTAAGAGTTATCAGCTGGCTGTTGTGACATTTGTTGGCAATTTTGTTTTGTGTCATTGTGTTGGAGTTTCAATGTCAGTATCAATCAGTCTGCATGACCTTTTGCTGATATCTCAACTCATTGCCCCAATCCCATATGCATATTTGTTGTCAGTAGTTGTTGTAAAGACATAAAGACATAAAAGATTAGTGCAACTCTGAGCCACAAGGGCCCTTCTTGGTTGCACTCTGTACACTGAACCAGTTGCCCACCAAATATGCCAATCAGCCCTCCCTGTAATACTGAAAAGCAAGCCCTCTATTCTTATAATGATTGTCTATGCTGTTTTTAAAGATGTTCAATGTGCTGCTACTGACGATGTTTTCTGGCAGCTGGTTCCAGTGTTCCACTACCCTGTTGGTGAAGAAAGTTTGCCTTAACCTTGTTCTGCTGTGGTTAATTTTAATTTTGAATTTATGACCTCTAACTACATCATTTCTGTTAAATTCAAACATTTCCCCAAGGTATCCCCTCTCCAGACCATTGACAAATTTAAAGACCTCGATGAGATCTCCTCTCAGCCTTCTATATCTAAGTGGAAACATATTCAATTTCTTCAATCTTTCCTCATATGCCAGGTTGCTTATGCCATTAACCATTTTTGTAGCCCTCTTTTGTACTCTCTCTAAAAGCCAACAATCTTTTTCATAGCTAGGAGACCAAGCTTGGATGCAGTATTCCAAATGTGGCCTGGCGTATGCACAGTAAAGCTTCCTGATCACTTCCTCACTTCTGTATGATACATTCCTATGTATTGCCCCGAGCATTTTCAGTGCCTTCTTCCTGGCTTCCTTGGTCTGTTCTGATGCCCCCAGTTTTGTGTTTAGAATAACACCTAAATCCTTCTCCTGTTGAGTCACTGATAGCACTTGGCCATCCATCAAGTATGGAGCCTTCATGTGCTGCTTACCTACATGCATGATTTTGCACTTATCAAAGTTAAATTGCATTTGCCATTCTTCGGACCACTTCACAAGTTCGTCTAAGTCTTTTTGCAGCGAGATATGCTCATCCTGACCTGTTATTGCCCTAAATACCTTCAAATCATCTGCAAATTTCAAAACTTTACTGCTTAGGCCACTTTCAATGTTATTTACAAATATAATGAACAGTAATGGCCCTAGTACTGACCCCTGGGGGACTCCACTAAGAACATTTTGCCATGATGACTTTGTACCATTTAGCATCACTCTTTGCTGTCTATCTGAAAGCCACAACTCTATCCATTTTAAGATGCTACCTGCAATACCATGGGACTGAAGCTGTATCATTAACCGTTTATGGGGTACCTTGTCAAAGGCCTTACTAAAGTCAAGATATGCTACATCAACCTGATTTCCCTGATCAAATTGTTCTGTGGCGAAGTTCAAAAAGTCCAAGAGGTTTGTGAGACACGATCGTCCTTTTCTAAATCCATGTTGAGTATCTTGAATCAACCTGCTACCTTCCAGATAACTAACTATTCTATCCTTGATAATTGATTCGAGTACCTTGGAGACTAGGGATGTGAGACTTATTGGCCTATAGTTTCCAACTTTCCCTCTTTCTCCTTTCTTGAAAATAGGAACTACATTTGCCCTTTTCCAATCGGTTGGAATTTCATTATGTGAAACTGATCTACAAAATATTATACTAAGTGGAAATGCCAGTTCCTTTTCAGTTTCCCGCAACACCCTAGCATAAATATCATCAGGCCCTGCTGCCTTATTTGGCTTTATTTTCCTGATATGATTGTAAACAACATCACTACCAATGAAATCAACATCATTTGTCAGATCCCATGTAACTGAACTATGGTGTACGGTCGGCAGATTGGTCATATCTTCCAATGTAAACACTGATTTGAACTGCTTGCTCAGCTCCTCAACCAAGCTTGGATCCTCTATACCTCTCACTATCCTCACCCAATGTAGTCCCGTTTACTTCCAGTGGACCAATTGTGCTAGAAACTTTACTCAGCTTGTAGAAACTAAAGAACTTTTTACTGTCCCCATTACAGTTTCTAGCTAAATCCAGTTCCTTTGCTCGCTTTGCTGCTCTGGTTTTTGCTTCACAGTGTCTCTAGCTTTTCGATACGCCTTTAGATTAATGACATTTGAGGCTTCTTTAAAAACTCTAAATGCAGTTTTCTTAGCCTTAATTGCTTTTATCACGTCTGGTGTAAGCCATGCTGGCTTTCCTACCCTTCTTTTGCATCTTTGCTTTTGGGGGACATGTCTAATCTGAGTTTCCTTTAAGTAAGTAAGTTTCCTTGTCAGTAGTTGTTGTCAATAGTTGCCAGTAATTGTTGTCAGTAGTTGTTGTCAGTGGTTTTGGTCAATAGTTGTCAGTAATTGTTGTTAGTAGTTGTTGTCAGCAGTTGTTGTCAGTAGTTGTTGATGTGTGCTCATGCTTTGGAGCCTGATGTGAGACATGAAATGAGGTGCCCCTTCTATCCAGAATGCTGCAACAAATGGAACGAAACACTGCCTACACTTGTTACTTGTGCATTTCTTCTTCAAGCTGAAACTTATGCACTGATATGAATAATGAATAAAAATATAGGTTCCAACAGTTTCATGATTGCATTTTGCTGGGCTTTTTTCAATTGGCTGTTTCAGAGATTAATTTCATGTGAAACAACTGACTTTATGGATAATGACAGGCTTTCAGAAGCTATCGTAGTGGAGCACACCATTGTGCTTGCCGAATGTTGTGGTCAACCATAGTGCCTGCTGGCCCGAAGTTGCCACCGACGTGTCACGGGTCGCCTCTGCGCCTGCGCCGCAAGTGGTGAGAGCGTTGTCCGCCAGAACGCCCTCTCTTCTCCCGACTATCTGTGGGTTAGGTCGCTTTAGCCTTCGTGGCTGTGGTTCATTTATTTCCATTGTGCTTTTGGTTCTAGGGCTGCAAAATTGATTTTGTATGGATTGGAACAAAGAGTGGTGATGCCCAAAAAAAGTAGAATTATGTTTTTTAATGCAAGTATGTATGGATAATATCTATTCTTGAGCAATTGTCATGACCTTTGTTCATTGCTTGATGATGGGAATAATGCCACCAATATCTCTACTGACTTTATGGATAATGACAGGCTTTCAGAAGCTATCGTAGTGGAGCACACCATTGTGCTTGCCGAATGTTATGGTCAACCATAGTGCCTGCTGGCCCGAAGTTGCCACCGACGTGTCACGGGTCGCCTCTGCGCCTGCGCCGCACGTGGTGAGAGCGTTGTCCGCCAGAACGCCCTCTCTTCTCCCGACTATCTGTGGGTTAGGTCGCTTTAGCCTTCGTGGCTGTGGTTCATTTATTTCCACTGTGCTTTTGGTTCTTTGTGGTAATAATAACGTACCATAATTCAACATTCAGCAGTGGAATCCAACCTCATGCCGACCTTCAGACTATCCAGCATTACCCTTCATCCAATACCTAACCACTGCCACAGTGTACCTCTCCTCCATTTCTTGCCATTACCATGGTACAGTTTCTCTCTGGTGATTTTTCCAGATACTACGCCTATCCACGCACCTAGACGCCACACCATAAGCACTTAAAGACTCAATTATTATTCATTACTGATGAAAGAGCAACAAGTGGCACTATCAGCTCACTTATAAGCATAACTGGAATAATAGTATAATAATAGTGGAATAATAACACCATCAGTATGCTGATAACTTATGAGCATGGATGCAGGTGACATAAAGTGCTCCAGATTTCATGGCATTGTGTCTGACATGCTAAGCATCATAGCTAAATTTTGGCATGACCTTATTAAGAACCAATGACAGGGAAAAACGAGCTCATTTTTACAGTTACCACCCATGCGAATGACACGTGAAGTATATCAACCGTCCTGTTTCGACGCACTTTGGCTCTGAGAGAATCTCAAAATGCATGCTGCTGTCCTTGCGGCCGTTAAGAGCATTTCTCATCAGCATATCATGGGGGCGATATGCTTAACACCATGAAGTCAACATACAACAGGATTTCATCATCAAAGACGTCATGCGTTTTTTCCTTGTCATTGCATACAATCGTGAGCCATATCAAAAGTTCATGTTGCACGCACTCAATGCGATTTAAGTGGGATTTTGGAGCTCCTCTGCATGCCACGCGACCATATCCTGACAGCGACACTGTTATGCATTGAATGATGCACTTACCTGTTTAATTTAGTTGGTTTGGAACAGGGAAATGGTAAGTCCGAGTTGGGCCGTCTCCCCAAGCCTACTAACACGGCTGCGGCCATGACAGCTTGGGTGTGCGGAGCGGTTTGGCGGCTGTTTTTGACGAAGGGACTAGTCTCGCCGGCTGGCTGTGACCAGTTTGCGGGTGTTCAGAAACAGACTGACCGGCTGGATGTTTGGCCGCAGGACAGAGAAGTCGAACAAATGGCTGGACGCGCTCAGCGACCCGCTCGCTTCGCTGCACACGTTCAACTCGTCGGTGGCGCTGTCCGACCTGAGCGGCGACGGCGACTCGAAGCTTATCGTGGCCGACCTCGGCACCGGCGCATACCAGATGAAGCTGAAGGTGCGCACCCGGTCGTCACGCGCCGCGCACATTGCTCCGTCACGCTGGCCGCGCAAACTACACCGTCACGCTGGTCACGCAGACGGCACAGTCACGCTGGTCACGCAGACGGCACAGTCACGCTGGTTATGCAGACGGCACTGTCACGCCGCACGCAGACGGAACCGTCACGCTGGTTACGCAGACGGCACCGCCACGCTGACCGCACCGCCTGTCGGCACTGACGCTCGGCATTTGTCGGACGTTTGGTTTCTTACGAACTGCGCCCGTTGTCTCTGGTGGAAAGCGTCGGCTTCCGTGTTAATCTTGAAAGAGTGTCGGTTGTTTGTGACACACATGCATCTACGCTGACGGTTCTTATGTTGATGATCGTACGAGAGCCGCATGGTGCGGTGGGCCCACTTGTGATCAGGCCAAGTCAGCACCACACCGTTCGGTGTACACACCACAGCTAGCGGTCATACTCAACTGGCTACAACACATCGAACATGCTATCGCCACACCTATCATTACATGCAACCACTCACGCTCATCCACTGATGCCCCTGCTGCCATATGCAACACCACCCATCCCACGTTTCACACCATCCGACTCCTCTGCAGTGCCTATCACGGGCACTTCCGACTTACATTGCTCTGGGTCCAGGCCACGTGGAGATACCGGGCAATGGGTGAGCCGACGGTCTCGCCCGTCAGGCCATCGACATCCAACCCGCCCACAATCCCCCAGTACCCCCTGGCGACCTCCTGTCCCTGGCCAACACCATATTTTATCAACATCTCCAGGCATGCTCGAACCACAACACTACGTACTCACAATATTCAGTCCATCTTTTCCAGATGGTCATCATCAAAACAAACCATGCGTTGAACGGGGGTTGTCCTCGCCCTCTTGTGGGTGGACCATGAAACTCACAACTTGAATTGAATAATACTCACATAATAAGATGTACGTAAGTTCATGAAAACTTGGTTTGTAAGACTTAACGAATGCATTTAAGATAATTTCCATGGCAATTTCGACATCTCACACCTGACGAGAAACTATTATTTTAACACTGCATTGACTACTTTGTCCGGATTGCAAGAAGACAATGATGCTGCTGTCTTGTTTTTAATTCAGAAACGCGGTATCTATGGAGGAGGTTGTCAATGTATCCAGCACGACGGAGCCAGATTTTGAACGGTCGGTTGGCGCTCAGTCGGTGCCCGCCGGCGGTGGGTTACCGAGGTTAACCGACTGGTGTCGGGCTCCGCGCTTAACCCGGTGGTATCCATCCCTGAGATTCACTCGCCGATGTTGGCCTCTGTGGTGAGCCAGCTCACGGCCGGCAGATATTCCGCGGCACGTCGCTCATGTCGGAGAACACGCTGCTCGACCTGCCGACGGGCGTCGTCGCCTTCCACATGGACACAACGGAGCCGCGCGTACCCGCCATCGCCGTCGCATCGGGCGCATACATCTACATCTACAAGAATCTGCGACCCTATTTCAAGTTCACGCTGCCCACGCTGGAGGTCAATCCATCCGAGTTTGAGCTCTGGACGCAGGTTTGTGGCACGTTGGCGTGATTCTGGAGATGGGAATAATTAAGTTAGGGGAGGTCTCGCACGCTACACTAATGATGCTGCCAGGTACTCATTCAGTTATTCAGTTGAAGTAAGGCAGACTGAGCAAGGCGAGCCAATTCGATGATTAAGTTAGGCGGCCATATATGATCTGCGCGGCCAGAAAAAACTGGTGCTTTTTGCTCCGGTTCTTGCTTTTTTTTTAAACAGAATCATCCCTCCAAACATATCCATATATGTTTATGATGTGGACGACTATAATTACCATAGCTTCTGAAGACCTGCGTGGCTCAGGGGGCATTCGTCTACTCATGAGACGTCCTTACACTTTTACACGGACTTAGTTCTGTGTGTCGCATGCATTGGACAAGTAATTGAAGTAAGCATATATTAGTCGTCACTCGGTTTTAATTGGATTGAGGGCGAATAAAATGACTTTTTTATGTAGGGTGCACATGACATGACCGCTAACATTTTTTTCTTCATAAGAATCGATCATGGTCATGGATAATATAACCCCCCGACGATGTATCACCTTTACGTGGTGCGGGGGGGGGGGATTGCGTGCCTCAAGGATCCGGCGGCCAGACCAGCAGGCAGCCGGGGGGAGTTCAGACTAAGAGTGCCTCACTCTTCCTTCCATCCATACGCTTCCATTCCAATGCCCATCTCATTCCAACATACATGTCCTTCGCCTGACCCTGCAAGACTAACTATCCCTGCTATGAGCAGGCAGGGAAACTTCCCCGGTCCTGCCCACCAGCTCAGTTTTATCGTGGTAGCCGTGCCTTCTCGGCCCGTCCTCCGGGGTTGACGGAGTCCTGGAGGTTGGGGTCCCCCGTCGCACGGTTCTAGTTGTGACTGGAGACCAACACACCTCTTTGGTCCTGATATCCCGGAGGGGAGGGCGGGCCCGTGGGGCCTCACGCGGGCCAAGTGGCTGGTCGCCTCGGGCCGGGGGCATGGAAATCTTCTCGGTGCTCGCCGGCCCGGCCGGTCGGGGTCAAGAGGTGAGTGGCGCTGGATTCCGGTCTGGGTGGTGAGTCTCTCTCTCCTGGCCGGGCGAAGGCGCCGCCTGCCCCGTATAGCAACCCCGGACGCCTGGCGACCTCCCGTTCGCGGGACCCAGGCGTCCCCTCAGTACGGCCCTATGCAGTGGGGCGCCCGAGGGGCTGAAACCAATATACGCTACATGGCATCAACCAACACAAAGAACTCTCCTGGTCCCTCTTTCAGGGGCCAGATCACTGATCCAACACCTGCAGAGGCATACTGTCCTGCACGTCTATCTCCCCGTTGCGTTGCGACTACCGCTGCTTCCTATAGCGGGAATGTAGCTCCAAGTTTGGAGCCTTTGTTGACATCGCCAAGAATACTAACACTGAAATCGAGTGACCCTGGAAGAAGTTTGCCTGCTCTTTCGCCGTTTGAGCGGAAGCGTGGGTGTGACAGATTTGGGAACGTCGCCAGATGCGAAAAGCTACGAGATCGAGGAATAGAGGTGGAATTTCGGAGCATTGATAACGCCAAGAAAACTCTAGAGGCAACAGAATTTGCTTACTATGTGAGTGACCAGGGCAGGATGAGGCATGTCACTATGCTTATTTTAGTTCAGCCACATAAGACAAAGAATCACTCTAGGGTGTGATAAAGTGATGGGTGTGATGATTTGAGGGACGTATTGGACTTTGACATTGTCGACGGCCCGGCGGGATTCATTGTCATTGAAGCGCGTAGGATCAAGGTGAAGTGAGGAAATGAACTACATGCGACGAAAAACATCGTCATGACTTTTAATTATACAGACCTCCCATCGGAAATACACGTAGGCTATGTAAAGGTGAAGGTGCGTGTTTTATTCCTAACCCTATGTGGTGTTTCCGCTGTCAAAGATACGGCCATACTACCCAGTACTGCCGTGGTCGTCCTTCCTGTGGTAGGTGTGGCACGACCGAACACACAAGCGAAAAATGTGAACCTGAAAATGTATGGTGCGTCAATTGCGGCCAGGGACAGGTACCTCACACGGCCTTTGACAGGGCTTGCGCAGTAAATCAGAAGGGAAGGGAAATACTAATGTACAAGAAATATATCCCTTCAGCAGGCGAGAGAAATATATGCGGATACCCATCCCAGCATGTCTTGCGCAAGCCAAGTAAAAATCACACAGCATGTCGCAACTCACGAAGAGCCTACCAGTACCTCTCAGTTTCTATCCCAACTTATCAATATGCTAGGATCTTTTGGACTCACCTGCACTTCGTTGCCGGAACGAGACCTCAATTATCGCACTTAACCCCTCTCTACCATCTCTGTCAAAATCACCTCTACTTTCGGCCGACGTACGGAGCTCAATATCTGCACCGACGTTACCCGCTCCCAACACCGGGAGACCATAACCACCCCATAATGTAAACCTCCAGAGGCAGGAAATCGAAAGACGGGCTCGCGATGCGAAACGAGCTCGACTCGTTGAAATGGAGAGGGTACGTTCGTCAGCCCGCTAAGGAGCGGTGAAGCCTGCCGCTCCCAGACCAATCACTCCTTCGCCGCGAAGGTGCCTGGAGACTCCGTCCGGGCATTCAGCTGTGGGGAATACCCCCCCCCCCCCTCCAAACAAAAAAAGTGCCCTCCCCTCCTCCCCGGGCGAACCCTCTCCACACTCCTCCCTCGCCCCGCCGACGAGTGGAGGCCCCGTGCCACACCCCGGCCCCGGGAGGGAGCCTGTTCTGGGTAGATGCCCCTCCGCAGGGGTCCGTGGCTGGCTCTTCCCATGCGCCAATGCCCCGTACAGATTCACGTGCCGAGGGGCGGGGATGGCCGAGTGGTTAAGGTGTCGGGCTATGGGTACCAAAGGTCCCGGGTTCGACTCTAGCGCCACTCAGGACATTTCCCAATCCCGCGGCCCACCGGCGAAACAGTGTGGGCGGCGCCATTAGCCGTGAATGTGCATAAAATGTGTCGTGAACCAACCAATAAACAAACAACAACAATTCACGTACCGAGAAATGTGTGCTGCCCTCGGCGAGATCATCCCCGGAAGGTGGGTCGCAGAGGTTGCGGCCGCGGACATCCTCGCTGCGGGTGGTTCCCGGGAAGTGCGCCCGGCCTCCGAAGGCTGGAGTCGACAGCCAGTTTTAGTTGAACACTAGTCATTGCGTGAGAAGAAATGTACGACCTTCAATATACCAGGAGGTGCTGAGTTTACATCAGTGTGCTTATAGCGGTGCATCATAGCATTCCTTACCAGGAGTTAACGCTCGATACCTCTCTCCAAGCAGTTGCTGCAACAGCCAGCTTCCGCCGGCACAAGATCACAAAATGCTCCTTCATCTTCTTCCTGGGCGGCTACTGCCGTTGGTTGAGCTCGGACGCCTGATGTCCCAACTGGTCCAGCCTGTCTTGCTCCTCGGGGACTTCAATGCTCACCACGTGGCATGGGGATGTGCATCCATAAATTATCCCGGCCGAGCTGTGGAGAATTTTATTCTGGACGAAGCCCTCCGCCTTTTAAACACCGGTGCTGCTACCCACTTCACGCTTCCATCTGGTTTTACCTCCGCGATCGACCTGGGTCTTGCAAGCCCTTCTCTTCTATTACCTGGTCGGGTTCTGATGAAGCACTTGGTGGCGACCATTTTCCCGTCTTTATTTACTACAATGACAGCGTGACGCTTGGCTGTCAATGGTTGAATTTGCGAAAGGCGTGCTGGGGGAAGTTTGAGCACACTATGGAATCCTGCCTATCAAGTAACGCCGATGTAAGTGCACCTTCGGTGGGACAGCTTACTTCTATGCTCCTGCACTCGGCAAACTCTTCCATTCCACGAACGTTTGGTGCCCCACGTCGCACTTCCGTTCCGTGGTGGTCAAGAGAATGCTGTGACGCCATATAAGGACGTAAGCGAGCTTTTAAGAAATTCAACAACAATAGCAACCAGGTAAACTTAATTGCTTTTCAAAGGGCACGACCCTTAGCGCGCCGTACTATACGAGCAGCAGAGAGGAAGTCGTGGAGGGAGTACGTATCTACTATTAACCGATTTACCCCAACGACTCAGGTATGGTCTCGCATCAAATGTATTGCCGCCCAATATAACGCGGTCAGTCTCCCTGTACTACACATATTCGGTGTTGACGTGACCCATCCCGCTGAGGTCGCTGTGGAAATTGGCCAAGCTCTAGCAGCACGCAGTGCAGATGGAAACTACTGCCAACAATTTCCCCGCCAGAAAGTCAAATTGGAAGCAAAGTCAATTCACTTCTCGGCACCAGACCACCTATATTATAACGAACCATTCAGTATTTGTGAGTTGCGTTCGGCGATCAGATGCTGAAGGACCTGACGGAATACACAATTATATGTTCAAACACCTGCCTGTACGAGTTCTTGAAGCACCTTTGGCTACACTGAACACAATATGGGAGGGAGGATACTTTCAGAATTCTTTGCGGGACGCCATTGTGGTTCCTATACTGAAACCAAGAAAACGTTTTAGACCCATTGCACTACCGACCGATTGCTTTGACCTCGTGTCTCTGTAAGCTTCTAGAAAAAAATGGTGAACGTTCGACTCACCTGGTTTCTGGAAGAGCAGGATTTTTTTTTTAACCAACGCACAATGTGGATTTAGGAAGCACCGTTGTACAACTGATCATCTTGTAACACTTCACACTGACATTCGCGTCGCCTTTAAGCGCAGACATCATTTTGCGGCTATTTTCTTCGATATAGAAGCAGCCTATGATTCCACTTGGCAGCACGGAATCTTGTTGAAGGCTAAGAAATGTGGAATCTGCGTGAATCTAGGCAATTTTATGGAACAGTTTCTGAAAGATCGCTTCTTCCGCGTCCGAGTGGGACGCGAGCGTTCCGAGCGATTCTACCAAGTCAATGGGGTTCCGTAGGGCAGCGTTTTAAGTGTTGCCCTGTTTTCCATTACCATAAATGTCATTGGAGATGCATTACCGCAAAGCATCGGACGTTCACTATTTGTCGATGAATCCGCGATATGGTCATCTGGCTCCAATACACCATCGCTAACAAAGCGTTTGCAGCTCGCGGTAAACCACCTCCAAATATGGTACACAGCTAACGGCCTCCGGTTTTCCACAAACAAAACGGTTGCTACGCACTTACCGCAGGCGATGCTCTCAAACTCTAAGCGCGTAGTTGTACTGCAAGCCTATACCTCTTCACCCAATCGCGAAGTTCCTTGGGGTGCAGTTCGATAGCCGGTTAACGTACAAATAACATTGTAAAACATTGAGAGATAAATGTTTTAAGTCATTGAGCCTGTTGAAGTGTATATCACGAACTTCGTACGGTTCTGATAGAAAAACATTGATGCTGCTTTATCGGTCACTCATCCGATCTAAGTTGGACTACCCATGCTATATGTATGATGGTGCCTCTAAAAGCAATACACGTACTTTCGGTGCAGTGCAGCATGTGGCTCTGCGGACCGCCGCCGGGGCGTCTAGAACCACACCGGTTGGCCTACTCGCGGAATCGAACGAGCCTCCCCTGGCGTTGAGACGTAAAATGCTTGGCCTACGGTATGCATGCAGATTATGGCACTTCCTCACCCATCCCACGCATAATGCAGTGTTCGCGCATAACCTTGGCACTTTTTCACAGCGGCAGAAACCTGATAGCTTTGCCGTTCTACGTCAGAATTCGTGCTCACTTCGAGGAAAGTGGTGTCCGTCGGGTGACGCATATGCGGAAACCGGCCGTGCTGTTCTGTAAATCTGGTCTCCCCTGCAGTGGACTGATATCGCTCACAGCGATGCAGAAAGATGATGTAACATCTGAGCTCTTCCGCATGCAAACACTAGAGCACTTAGATACATATCACGGATATACACACCAGGTTCGACTCTAGCGCCACTCAGGACATTTCCCAATCCCGCGGCCCACCGGCGAAACAGTGTGGGCGGCGCCATTAGCCGTGAATGTGCATAAAGTGTGTCGTAAACTAACCAATAAACAAACAATAAACGGATGTACACAAATATTTACTGATGGATCCAAGAACAGCACCGGAGTGGGATGTGCTTTCGTGGGTGGTACTTCTGCTCGATTTTGTTATCCTGCCTATGCATGCTTCGGTGTATACCTGCTAGGTGATCGCGCAATAATTAAAGCGCTTTCTTTCATCGAGGTGTCAGAAGGTGCTTCATATATCGTACTATCTAACTTTCTTAGTAGCCTTTTGGCACTTACCGCATTTTACCCTACCGACACTCTACTGATTGACATTCTGACACATCTCACTACTCTGGAACGAGACGGGAAAAGCGTCTGTTTGTGCTTGGTTCCGAGCCATATCGGAATTTGTGGAAATGAGCGAACCGATTCCGCAGCGAAATGGACAGCTCAGAGACCTCCACGACCCACAGCGACCTGTTCTTCCACTTCCCGCCAGGGATCACATCTCTGTCATCACAGCACATATGGATGCTAATTGACAGGGAGTTAGTACGCACAGCTGAACAATAAGCTGCGTTCAATAAAACCACAGCTTGGAGATTGGTCATCATGCTATCTCAGATCCAGGAATGATGAAGTAACTATGTAGATTGCGAACTGGTCACACACACACGCTACTCACCAATACCTCCTCCGCGAGAAAGATAGGCCAAAGTGCCCTCGCTGTCTGGAAGCTCTCACGGTGCGACACGTGTTCTTCTCTTGCCAATACACTTCTCAAGGTAGCGAAGGTTATTTTTCGGAAATAATGTCGGATGTTTCACATATCGCGACATTCTAGCAGATGACTCGGAAATAATTAATTCTGGCAATATATTCAGGTACCTGCGAGCGATAGGATTTTAGTCCATATACTCACCTCGGTAACACAATAGGACTTTAACATTATAAATAAACGTTATGGGCGCTAAATGATCACAATTTAAGGCCGAGGCGCCCAAACACTCCAAATAGCTAACTAATCGATAATATAGCGTTCTTATCCCCTAGCAAATGCATAGCGATGTATTTCTAGACCATCGAAGTGCGAAGGAAACTACATCAGGTAAACCTTCACGCTGGTGCACATTGAGTCCTGTGCCTCGCTTTGCAGTTTGATATGAGATTGCCTGCCTACTTTTGAAATATGAAACTTTGCCATTTGTATTTCAAATTGAGGCATGTATTTCACAAACCCACCATTTGTATGCCTGTGTTTAAGTACATAGGTACATACCAAACTATCCATATGTATACTGCCCGCAGTTATCGTGGGGCGCCCTTCACACATCTGCTACCATAGCTGGTACCAGAGGTGTGAAGAACTGCTAACATATCTGGTATAGGGTAGGCGTACAAGTAAGCTTTGGAGTATGTGCACAGGTGGGAGTAGCTGTAGGGATATATTTAGACATGTGTTTATGCATATTGTATGCGGGATAGCGGTTGGTTGTGTTTAATTCACTGGCATGTAGTGCAATACTCTGTGTGTGTGTGTGTGTATGGTTCCAGGATATGGTAGCACAGGTGTGAAGCATGCCCCATTGGGACATTAACCACTACGTTAATAACCTTGTCGTGCTGTTAGCGCCACCTCTTGTTAAGATCGTCTCTATGATAAATTTAGGTATTGCGAGTAGCGTACCAAGCTGACACCTTAACAATAGGATAGGCAATCCGAAATTTCAGTTGATTTCGTGCATTTTCGTAATGTAAATGCCCTGGCACCTATACGACTATGTCATCTCATGATTAAGACTGTGCCCTACCCCATAGCTTTGGTGCTCCTGTCTTTATTCCGAATTACCTATATCGCATGACCTATTTAGCTGGCAGCAAAGCAAAAATAAATACACCAGTGTCAACAAAAAACGTTGCACCTTCTCTGAGGAAGGTAACTGACACTTACTGTTTTGACAAGTTTTTGGGACGAGATAGCAAAAACTAGTTTTAGTCAGGCGATTTTACCTGCGCCTTCAACCGCCAGAAGCCGGCCCGTGGCACAAACCTACTAGCCCCGGTACCGCTAGCCGGTGTGTTGCCACCCAGCCGGCCGGCGCCTTGTCCAGCCTGTGTACCCACTGTTACCGGTGTCGCCAGGCGGTGTGTTGCCACCAGCCGGCCGGCGCCTTGTTCAGCCTGTGTACCCACTGTTGCCGGTGTCGCCAGGCGGTGTGTTGCCACCAGCCGGCCGGCGCCTTGTCCAGCCTGTGTACCCACTGTTGCCGGTGTCGCCAGGTGGTGTGTTGCCACCAGCCGGCCGGCGCCTTGTTCACCCTGTGTACCCACTGTTGCCGGTGTCGCCAGGCGGTGTGTTGCCACCAGCCGCTTGTACCTGTACCTGGGGGTAGCGGCGGCGCCTTGCTGACACTGTGCCGTGTGCCAGGCGGCGTGTTGCCCAGCCGGCCGGCGCTTGTTCAGCCTTGTACCACTGTTGCCGGTGTCGCCAGGGGTTTAGGGCCGGGCCTTGTTCAGCCCGTGTACCCACTGTTGCCGGTGTCGCCAGGCGGCGTGTTGCCACCAGCCGGCCCGCGCCTTGTTCAGCCTGTGTACCCACTGTTGCCGGTGTCGCCAGGCGGTGTTGCCACCAGCCGGCCGGCGCTGTCCAGCCTGTGTACCCACTGTTGCCGGTGTCGCCAGGCGGTGTGTTGCCACCAGCCGGCCGGCGCTTGTTCAGCCTGTGTACCCACTGTTGCCGGTGTCGCCAGGCGGCGTGTTGCCACCAGCCGGCCGGCGCCTTTGTCCAGCCTGTGTACCCACTGTTGCCGGTGTCGCCAGGCGGTGTGTTGCCACCAGCCGGCCGGCGCCTTGTTCAGCCTGTGTACCCACTGTTGCCGGTGTCGCCAGGCGGTGTGTTGCCACCAGCCGGCCGGCGCCTTGTTCAGCCCGTGTACCCACTGTTGCCGGTGTCGCCAGGCGGCGTGTTGCCACCAGCCGGCCGGCGCCTTGTTCAGCCTGTGTACCCACTGTTGCCGGTGTCGCCAGGCGGCGTGTTGCCACCAGCCGGCCGGCGCCTTGTCCAGCCTGTGTACCCACTGTTACCGGTGTCGCCAGGCGGTGTGTTGCCACCAGCCGGCCGGCGCCTTGTTCAGCCTGTGTACCCACTGTTGCCGGTGTCGCCAGGCGGTGTGTTGCCACCAGCCGGCCGGCGCCTTGTCCAGCCTGTGTACCCACTGTTGCCGGTGTCGCCAGGCGGTGTGTTGCCACCAGCCGGCCGGCGCCTTGTTCAGCCCGTGTATCCACTGTTGCCGGTGTCGCCAGGCGGTGTGTTGCCACCAGCCGGCCGGCGCCTTGTCCAGCCTGTGTACCCACTGTTGCCGGTGTCGCCAGGCGGTGTGTTGCCACCAGCCGGCCGGCGCCTTGTTCAGCCTGTGTACCCACTGTTGCCGGTGTCGCCAGGCGCGCGACGACATGATCGACTGCAGTACGCTCTGCGAGACGCTGGAGCTGCTGCGCAAGGACGTGGGCGCACACAGTCTGACCACACGCACACAGCATCTGCTCATGTGCGCCACGGCCGCCCAGCGGCAGGCGTTCGTCGAGGCGCACAAGTACTTCATCGTCAAGAAGCGGGTGGGTGGCGCGCCGCGGGGCGGGACGCCGTGGGGCGGGACGCCGTGGGGCGGGACGCCGTGCTGCGGGACGCCGCGGGGTGGGACGCCGCGGGGCGGGACGCCGCGGAGCGGGACGCCGCGGAGCGGGACGCCGTGGGGCGGGACGCCGTGGGGCGGGACGCCGGGACGCCGTGGGGCGGGACGCCGTGGGGCGGGACGCCGCGGGGCGGGACGCCGTGGGGCGGGACGCCGTGGGGCGGGACGCCGTGGGGCGGGACGCGTGGGACGCCGGGCGGGGCGGGACGCCGTGGGGCGGGACGCCGCGGGGCGGGACGCCGTGGGGCGGGACGCCGTGGGGCGGGACGCCGCGGGGCGGGACGCCGCGGGGCGGGACGCCGTGGGGCGGGACGCCGTGCTGCGGGACGCCGGGGTGGGGCGGGACGCGCGCCGGGGCGGGACGCCGTGGGGCGGGACGCCGCGGGGCAGGACGCCGTGGGGCGGGACGCCGTGCTGCGGGACGCCGTGGGGTGGGACGCCGCGGGGCGGGACGCCCGGGCGGGACGCCGTGGGGGAGCGGGGACGCCGCGGGGCGGGACGCCGGCGGGGCGGACGCCGCGGAGCGGGACGCCGTGGGGCGGGACGCCGCGGGGCGGGACGCCGTTGGGCGGGTGGCTGGCGGCGCTGGGAAATGTGGGACCGCAGTGTCGGGGAGGAAGGTGCTTTGTCTTCACCGACAGAGCAGAAGGGGAGGATGGTTAGTCACGATATTGTCTGAAGGATGAGGCGCGTTTAATGCGTATTTACCTTGAGGTGCTTGAGTATGAAGTTGGGCTATTAAGTGCGGTTGACATGACGCATGATCACCGATTTGAGACTATTAATGACTGAACATATTACTCCAGCTGGGTGACAGTCTGATGTATTAGGGGTTGGCAGCCTATCCACGACTTTCACGTTGCTATTATTAAGAGCTTTGAAGTTGTACAGCAGTAAATATCAGATTGTTCCGATATTCCAGTGCTTTGTTACTACAAGAACAAAAGGGTTCTGAGTCCCATAATCTAAGGGAATATTCACAACTAGGTATATTCAGTTGGTTTATTGATCTATTTACTTACTGATTCATGTATTTGTATATTTCTTCATTTATGCCTTTAATTGTTTTTTTTTCTTCATTGATCGTTGAGTACTCCACATGGTGTGGTTATTTTGAGCCCAGAGTCGCTTCATGACACAGGCGCAGACGAAAACATAGGACAGTCGATGGAACACATGCACATGCACATGACATGTGTCGTCGATTTCCTGGCTCTCATCTATTCAATGTTGGTCGTTTGCCGGTACCAAACCACTCTGCACTTCGTGCTAGCATAGCCATATCCACTGCAAATAGTAATCAGATGATTGTTTCTGTTCTGCAATCTGTGATCCCACGACCTATGTCCTGCAGACAGTGTTCACGTGACCATCCCGGTACTGCAGATGGTGATCACGCGATTATCTCTGTGCTGCAGACGGTTATCACGCGATCTTCGCTGTGCTACAGACGGTGATCACATATTGATAACGTGACTACCTCCGTGCTGCAGACGTTTTCACGCGATCGTCGCTGTGCTGCAGACAGTGATCACATATTGATCACGTGGCCGCCTCCACGCTGCAGACGATTATAATGTGGCCGTCTCCGTGCTACAGATGGTTATCATGTGGCCGTCTCCGTGCTACAGATGGTTATCATGTGGCCGGCTCCGTGTTGCAGACGGTTATCACGTCTACGTGTTGCAGACGGTTATCACGTCTCCGTGTTGCAGACGGTTATCACGTCTACGTGTTGCAGACGGTTATCACGTCTCCGTGTTGCAGACGGTTATCACGTCTCCGTGTTGCAGACGGTTATCACGTCTACGTGTTGCAGACGGTTATCACGTCTCCGTGTTGCAGACGGTGATCACGTGCATGACCACTATGAAGAAGAACATGTCCGAGGAGGAGGCCGTCAGCTGTCTGGTGCTGGGAACAGAAAATAACCAGGTGTACGTGCTCGACCCCGAGGCCTTCACTATGCTGATGAACGTGAGTTCCCTCCCTCCACTCCCACACGCACACAGGAAACAAAGCCATTGGGGTCCAGCAAATTTCGGTTGTGCAATTGGCATCAGGAGGAAATTGCAAACACCAGCGGATATATGTATAGGTCCCGATGGGCGTGCTGCTGCCTTGCCACTGATACATGGTTGCATTCGCAAAAAGTTCTGCACTGCATCTTGCACGTGGGTGTGTGCACAGGCACACAAGCCTCGGAGCAGGGCCAGCCAGCATGGGCACCGACACGACCCTGATACACACTGTGTCAGATTGCAGGTGACGGCGGGTCATTGATAACCTGCAGCGGCGCCTCTCAGCTCCCGCCTACTCACCCTCCATGTAGCTCACCGTCAGTGTTCGTGTGGTGTGGTGTCAGTCCAAGTCCGACGGCCGACGTCGATCCGCTGCTGTGAAAGGTTGTTGTGTTGCGTTGCTGTGCCGTGTTGCGTTGCTGTGCCGTGTTGCGTTACTGTGATGTGTTGCTGCGTTACTGAGCTGTGTCGTGTTGCTGTGATCTTTTGCGTTGCTGTGCCGTGTCGCGTTCTTGTGATGTGTTGCGTTACTGAGCTGTGTCGCGTGCCAGAACTGTGTCGCGTGCCTGAGCTGGCATATGTGAAATGTGGCGTGGTCGGTGCCGGAGTGCTAACGTTGAACGGTGACCTTGACCTGACCTGACCTGACTGGCAGCTGCACCTGCCCAGCGTGCCGGCCATCCTGACGGTGACGGGCATGTTCGACGTCGAGTACCGGATGCTGATTGCGTGCCGCAACGGTGGGTGTACGGAGTCACCACTGGTGGTGCAGAGACGTCCGTGGGTGTATGGTGTCGCCACTGGTGGTGCAGAGACGTCCGTGGGTGTATGGTGTCCCCACTGGTGGTGCAGAGACGTCCGTGGGTGTATGGTGTCGCCACTGGTAGTTCAGAGACGTCCGTGGGTGTACAGTGTCGCCACTGGTGGTGCAGAGACGTCCGTGGGTGTATGGTGTCCCCACTGGTGGTGCAGAGACGTCCGTGGGTGTATGGTGTCGCCACTGGTAGTTCAGAGACGTCCGTGGGTGTATGGTGTCGCCACTGGTAGTTCAGAGACGTCCGTGGGTGTATGGTGTCGCCACTGGTGGTGCAGAGACGTCCGTGGGTGTATGGTGTCCCCACTGGTGGTGCAGAGACGTCCGTGGGTGTATGGTGTCGCCACTGGTGGTGCAGAGACGTCCGTGGGTGTATGGTGTCGCCACTGGTGGTGCAGAGACGTCCGTGGGTGTATGGTGTCCCCACTGGTGGTGCAGAGACGTCCGTGGGTGTATGGTGTCGCCACTGGTAGTGCAGAGACGTCCGTGGGTGTATGGTGTCCCCACTGGTGGTGCAGAGACGTCCGTGGGTGTATGGTGTCGCCACTGGTGGTGCAGAGACGTCCGTGGGTGTATGGTGTCGCCACTGGTAGTGCAGAGACAGTGGGTGTACGGTGGGAACAGCCGACCACTTCTCCCTCATAGGATTAACGATGTGCCATATGGTTAATATCAGTCCATCTGGGTTTAACACGCGCAACGGAAAGCGGTAGAGGGAAAATCCGTTCGGCCCTCCTGTTTTCCGATGATATCTCATTAAAGGGCAGTGATGTAATGAAATCGTTTGACGGTGTGGCAAATAGACAATCACATAGCGATTTTTCAAAAATCCGTTAATCTGTAAAGATATTGACATTGCTGAGATGCGGAGTTGACCTACCGACCGCCGACCGGCCGCCCAAATTTATATTGCAGAGAGTTTGCCACGGCCGTAATCCCCTCCAAGGTGTATGCTTCTAGCTTGAGTAGTTTCCCAGATCTTAGGGGTCCGAATCTGCTTCCCCGGCTGGCGTGATGTGAGAGGCCCTCTGGCGCGCGTGTCCAGCAGCGTAGTGGTCATGAATGCACAATTAATTCCACATGGGGTAAATAGTTCAATTACCCACATTGGATTAAGGCGGCAAGCAGTACGGGTGTGTGTGCGTTTGAAGTTGGGGCTGAGAACAACCACACCCACGTCTATGCACAGTATGCACTTTTTACTTGGCACACCTTACATTGATTTGGAAGTTCAAAATTACGCATATTATAATTATGGTACAACACTAGGTCCCATACAATGACTTGTTTGAACGTATGTGACCAATATTTGTACTAGAAATGTAATACGTGCAATTTCAAACTTCCGAATCATTGTAAGTATTGTCAATTAAAACGTGCATGCTATGTATAATGATGCCTTACACCCCACAAGCACTGAACGTTATACGTCTTTGGTCAAACATATGCTTGAATTTGTACTCAAACCTTCTTTGGTGGAGAAACGTTTCATTGTTAAATTCCGGATATGTAAGACTCCAATTGTTGTTCATGGGGTTCTAGCATGGCACCAATGCCACTCTTGTTATTTTAAGCACCCGAGTGTATTTTGCAGCACCTCCGGGTAAGCTACCTTGAACTCGAACCCTTAAATTTGTTCCAGATTGAAACAGATTGTTTCCATGTCCCTCACTTTTTGTCATGCTTTCTGTTGGATCAGTGTATGACATGGGTTGGTGTTTGCATCAGGGTTTACACACTGTTGGTAAGACTGTTAGGCGTACAACAAACCGCGCTGGGCTTACATCTATGTGATTCGAAGAGCTTCTGGATTCAAATCACAAGCCTTTCATGATCCCCCATAAAATGTTCACGTGTCTTGAGAGGAAGTGTCTTCGCCAGGTCTGGACATAGTTGATGAGCAATGTATTTACATCATGCTAGGTTTTCTAAATCAATCATTACCAGCACCTCTTTCTAATATGTTTCAGCTTGATGAACAAGGTGGCCTCAGAGTTAGATAACATTTTCAAATACCCTTTTCTGATATCAATTATAGAATGTTTTCATTACCCTTTATTGCACCAAATGCCTGGAATAAAATAATCTGCTCTCACTTCCACCGGATTGACGATGTACCTAGGAGTAAAATCATCTTGAACGAACACATCAGACAATATATTATTAGAAAATATGAACTTTTTCAATAAATGTTGGTAATGGTAATGTGCTATGCATGGTGATCTGGTATCATTCGGACATTTTCGTTTAAGAATCATGCTTTCTTTTCTTTCTTCTTCTTCATACCTGGTTCGTCTTTTCTCCTTAGTGTAGTAGTAGTTTAGGAAATGCATGTGTAAGATTATGATTTTGTATTATTTCCCCATTAACACCTATAACAGTTATTTTCCTAGAGGTCGCGAAGACGTTACTAGCATTGCTAATTGTCTGCGAAGGCTTCAGGAACATCTTTTACTTATATCTGGTGGCGGGATCTGTCCAGCAAGAAACATGAGCGGGGAGTGGTGTGACCTGCCTTGATTTGCTTACCACGACCTACCTCTCACCCTTCTAATTTAATGTAATTAGGTCGCACGGGTATGGAAGGGCACTCCTGCCTGCCTATTAATGGGTAGGGGAATTTAAAAAAAATATGGGGAGGATATCTTTTTTGAAGCCCCTGGTATCAGAATATAATGGTGCCCTTCTGAGTTAATTTTGAGCACTGTGTACAGCAACTCATACAGTTCATTTGGAGACAGTGTCATATATTCACCAAACGAGAACAACTGAAATGATAATATTCTAGAGAGGATGATGTTCTGGACGTCTAAAATCCACAAAGAGGCAACAAAAATTCCAACCCTGGTCCTATGCCAATATCGTCCGAATTGTGCGCTTCGCGCTGCATGCTACGCCATGATGGCGTCCGCCGCCCACAGGCAAGATCTACACGGCCAAGCGCGGCATGGAGGAGGGCCGCCTGACCGCCGAGCTGGCCTCCCAGCCGGTGGCCCTGGAGCGGCGCGACAAGGCGTTTGTGGTTGGCTGCATGGACGACCACCTCTACTCCTTCTCCAACCACGTGAGTCAGCTGGCCGCCTGTGCGGGAGAACACGGCTGCCGGAGGTGCGGTGTAGACCCGCGCGCTCACCGCGGCCGGGCCGCAGACCGGCTGAGCTCGCGTGCGGCTTCCTGAGCTGTCGGAGAGGCAGATGGGGCGCTTCTGGTGCCATGGGGTGGTGTTGTGTCACGATGGTGCTTATTGCAGCCGTGGCATTTTCCAATTTACGGCATTAGCCTAACGGCCGATTTCCAGTAGAAAGGTGATGCTGATGGAAGCTGCCGAGAGGTGTGGGCAATTGGCACCCATTGCCACCCCCGGATACGTTATGTACTGATCCTTCACGCACCTGAGGTGTTAGACTTGGTGCGCGCAGTCTCATATACGGTGGCACGCTTTTGGACGTACTCATCACTCCGGGAAGTCGGGTGTCTTTTCAGCCTCCGAGTGTACTTTGAATCTTTAACTGATGGGTGCGGGCGGATTCTGCCCCCAGAGTTCGCGCAAACTACTGAAGCTAGGCGCACACAAAATTGGAGGGGGATTATGCGTGAAGTGAACTCTGCAGTATATATTTCATAACTTAGATCAAGGTCAGATTATCCAGTCCTTCAAGGCAAAACGAGGTCGAGATCGGCCGGTGCTCCTTGCCGTCGCGCCACCACCCCCATGCCACCTTTGTGACTTCGAGCGCCGGCCGACCGGACCAAGTTCTTCATTTTCGTGCACGTTTGTCGCCGTCGCCTGATGAAAATTTCTTTGAATATTCCGCGGTTCGTCGTTGATTAAAAACAGTAAAGTTGATCCATCAGATTAAACTATCAATATGAATGGGTGTAGGTGCCACACGTACCCCATATCGTTCTCCCGGAATATAATTGAGTACTGATTCCCGTTCAGAAGTTAATTGAGTGCTGTTCTGTGTGGGGATCTAAAATCGTCAGGTCACTTTTGATGACATTTCGGGACTCCATAGTCCACGTTGGCGATTGAAACACAACTAGTAGCGAACATATTAACGTGCTCTGTGGCCATCTTTGAAGCGATATTTACTACAAATTAGAGGCGAATATTCTTTGTGTATCCCAATATGATATATTTGTATTGAGTGTCATGGATAACACGAGGAATCAGTGTTGGATTTTCACTTCTCGGTCTTGGATTCGGAGTGTATAATTTTTTGGCTTGCCAAAGTATAGAGCGTATAATCTTGAGAAGCACTATGTTATGGGGTGTATAATTTCCCACTTTGGCAAATTATGGGGTGTATATTGAAGTACCAAGTAATGGACTATATACATTTTATAAATAACGAAGTGTATACATTTTGAAAAATGCAGTGGTGTTTCCTGGAATTAAGAATAAAAACCCGGCGCCCTCGGTAGCTTAAAAGTTGGAGCGTGGGACTCGAATCTCGCGGCCGGCGGCATTTGCAGAGTCCACCTACGACCAATCGGTGTGATAGGTTGGCGACGCTATACAACCTTGCGGTTGAATGCGTCATAAAATAACCCGACAATTCTTCTCCTTCAAGAATAAAACTCCTTCAAGTCATTTTTTAGGTTCCTATCATGGTGTCTCACAGACAACCAGATGGGGTCCACCATACATCGTCGTCTGAAGTCATCCACGTTACGTGAATTACTTATAAGGCAACTTCCTGAGCAATGGTAGAGAAAATGATCACAAAAGTATACTTAATCGATGTCAACCAAGTTTATATATCAATACCTGTCACTCCTGACATACCAACACCGCACACCTAATACATATTCACAACATACCTCGAGAGCAGGACGTTCGTGCACCGACTAATCTATGGGAGGGTCTAAGATGTTACTTCGGGATATGGGTTTCGGAATATATAATGGTTTAAGGAAAAACTAAAGCAATCCGTCTAAAATCTTTTATTTTCTCGATCACGAAATTTTCTTTTTCCTCAAATGAGAAAGCTGAAAAAAAATATTGAAGTCAATTCTTATTAATATTAAATGTATTTCGATGCACTTGTTAGTTAATGTTTGGAATGTTTAGTTGAAGGAAGGAATGACTTGGAAGGATGAAAAGCGACTAGACGGGCGGGCAAATTGCCGCTGTAAAACAGACTATCGTCACGGACGAGCGGAAATTAGCGTCTCATTTCGCGCCATGATTGCTATGAAATACCAAAAAAATGAAAATAAGTTAGAGAAAACTGCCAAGAGAACTACAGGGAACTTTTTTCTCAATTAATAATAATCAGGATTATGGGAAGAAATTAAGCATTGGATCAGAAGGAGGCTTATAAGAGTGTAAAGGATTAGGTCAACACACGTAAATCTGAACTTGTCCGGAGTGGGGAAACCTCGCGGTCCGAGTGGCATGAATACAACTATTCCCGCTTGTTGATGAAATTCGGAAACAATATAAGTCATGAAATCGGAAGAAGGTGAAATTTCTGGTTCTATGGAACTTCATTTTGGAGCAAAGTGTTAGCAGGTTTTAGGAAAGTTTTGGTACCATTCAGGCAATTTTCATGGGGGAAATCCTTCCGATATCTTTTATGTATATCGCTCCTGACTGCTTAATAATATAAATATGAACGGTTTTATCCATCCCATTTGATGCAGAACATATCATTCTCAAAGGAAGCAAAAAGAAATGCATTATCCATGGCTTTTCGTGGCAATGGTTTAAATAGGTCCGGCCGGAGTTGGAAATGGAGAGCGGTGAATCCATTTAATCCAAGAACGGACCTTCGTATGCTGCCGGGCTGGTAAAGGTGAATTCCTTTATTTGGTTAGCGGAGCGTAGTGATCTTTTTATTCAACGAAGGATTTTCTTTAAAGCTCTTCGCTGCTATCCGGATGGAATTGACTGCGTGTTTGGCTCGAGGTATGAGAGTTGATACTATTACCTGACTATGTAGGTACCTACCCACTTACCTATATCAAATATCTTCGCGGTTATTCGAGTTATTGATTTGGATAAACAAAAGCTGTAAGCTTGTGCTGTGTGACAGGATATCTTCAGATAATACAAGGAGCAGAACATGATAATATTAAATGCTGCGATATTTTGCCGACAAGCGTAGTAATGAACAAAACTAATTGCTTTGCTTTTGTCTGGAAAATCTTGTTTTCACTTACCACATTTTGAAGCGTGAATGTTTTTCTTTCAAAATGGGGGCTGAGCCTCTTCAGTGCGCATTGACTTTGCAGATATCATAGATATGCATGCATTCAAGCATTATTTGTGCATTCATGAAATGTTCAGGGAATTGTTAGGTGCATCCTGTCCCCATTCTCCATTGAATACCATCATACTTTTAACATTTCTGGTCTCTGACTTTCTGAATGGACAAATTTGCAGTTTAAGGTGATTTGATTTCTTGAAATTTATTTTTCATGCAATGATTATGAATGTGTTCATAATGTAGGTACTTACGTGATGTGACCACACATTTTTTTTGGGAAAGTGCAGTTGGGTAGCAAAACGACACCAAAAAGGTGGCTCGGGTTTGGTTGGGAAAAATACCATGAAATGTAATATTAAAAATGAAGAAAAAAGCTGCAGCCTAACTGGATGCAAGAAAGCCTTTTTTAATGGAAATTTTTAAAGCAATTTTTCCTTAAAAGAATTACAACTAAGTGGCCTTTTCTAACCAAACAGCCTATGCTAGCCTGAGTGGTTTTTTTCATTCAAACACTTATTATAATCCTGAATGATCCCCAAATGGAGTTTGATAAACGGCTAACTTACAACAAAAACTAATCTAGCATAACTTAGCCAATCCTAATACCTTTGTATGCTTCATGGAGGTAAAATGTGTGTAAAACGTGGGTGGAAAAGTAATAATGCCCATGAAAACTCCTATGCTGTGGCAAAACATGGCTCATATCCACCAGTATATTGGGGATTTGGGGGAAGTGCTACACTTTGTGGCCTACCGGTTGTGTGGATGCCACTCTAGCTCTTGGTGTTCATCCATACATTCTTCTGGGCACATCTGGACTCTGTTCTGAGTTTTTTTTCCACAAATGGAGAATATACACATGAATGCATTGGTGGCTGTTTATTAATCCACCTGCACTTCACCAGAAATCACACATGCACAAATGGAATGTTATGGAATGATATGGAAAATGGAATGTTATGAAATATGGAATGTTCAGTGGCATTAAAATCATATTCAGACCACAGTGATCCATATTTTGCCATCTGTTGACATCTGTTGTACTTGTGCATGCTAGCAAGCTGATATTCTTCCAATCTGGCTAGCATCTCATTTTCGGCTCCACTCCTTCCTCTTGGAATGTGCCTACAGATGACCTGAAATAACAAATGTGTATTATCCTCAATTATACTGGAAACTTTATGTGGTAGGGGTCCCAGTATGACTGAATCTTCCTCTCCACCAAAGTTATCACTATTGTATAATGACATCTAGCTGTCTTGCTAGTTAAGCATGTCTTCATCAAGCAATGCAAGGAGTGTATTTTTTCCGGAGTGTATAATTCTTTGGATGGCAAATGTTCCAAAAAAGGACCACGTCCAACGCTGCGAGGAATTGTACCAGCTGTGTCAACGATTTCCTGTCAATCTATGTGAGGTAGATCTCTTTTTTTCTGGTGAAGTTGATAAGACTGGTTCGTTCATCCAGATTGACCCATGATAACTTGACATGTACTTTTACTGATACCATGATGGAATTCCCTTTGCCGTGAACCTGTCTCCTCAGCCCTCTGAACCGCGAGCTCAGCCACAGTAAAATAGTTGAGGGCGATATCAGTGGCGTCGCCACGAAATTATCCCAGGGGGCAAGAGCAAAAGGGGGCCTCTTGCTCCCCGAAAAGGGGCCTCCATTGTGTTAGGGCATCCTATTGTTTTTAGGCCCTTAGTATGGTTCGGGAATGTGAAACATGATTTGATATTAATGTACTGTTTGTTCTTGGCATGGGGCATTATTTCCTCAACGCGCAAAAGCAATATTTTTTCGCTGAAAAATGTGACATACCAAGGTATCAATAAATAATATGTGGATAAATGCCTAAGTGTCAAAAACAACCAACGTCTCGATGGTTTTTCGAACAGAAGAATCTTTCCGCTGGCCTCTAGATTACAGCGTGGCTGATGCTAAGCATATCTTTCAGACATCTCTCATTGATGAACCCACCGTTATGTCCTCCAAGAATCACTGAATATAGCTATATTTATCCCTACTGTTATTTATTACCACCAGGTTGATGCCCTAAGCAAAGTTTAAGCGATCATTTCTCAGTCCTAGGAGGATAATTTCGCGAAGGTGACAACAAGAAGTGGGTTACATTGGTTTTCTGATCGGAATCTTTACAAATTGCGAATTTTTCTAACATTTGGTGCTGGTTGCAAGGCTGACCAAACAAGTTAAAATGACATTCTTCACGAATTAATTCACGCGCCTGGGATTTCGACCGCCATTTTGTCAAAGGGGACTTATCGAAATGAAATGATTAGTGATCAACTAAATTATCCTGTGGACGGGCCTAACTTACCACTATCTTTCCTGATTCGTCGGATTTCAACCCTAACTCCCCACCCAATTCTACGGTTTTATTTTGGTATCCCTTGATAAATCAACTTACACTGCTGAAATTACACCCATACCACAACAACCGGATTGGTATCCGAAAATGTAAAGTTGTAGCCCTCCAAAAAAAGAGGGATTCCCAAACTCAATATCAGGGTCGGTAAAATGGCTCTGAAGCACAGAACATATTACCAGATGCCTTCACAAATTGTGTACGCCGCCGAAAAAAAATACCGAATCTCGAAAAATCGAGATGGGATACAAATGCATGGCGCCAGTGTCTCCAAATGTCGGTCCGGAATTCGGACTTTTGAGAGAGAAAAAAATCAGAAAAGATCCACAAAAATAGCATTCGGCCCATGCAAACTGGCGTTGGGTAACCGGAACCAAGCGGCTGGGAGCGATAAATGAGGCTAGGACACAGAAAAATCGCACCGAAGCCGCAAAACCGAGCTAGTGCCCACAAATGTGCGTTAGAAGCCCCAAATAAACACAGCAGGATCCCGTTCAGCTTTGACGCACCTGATATCTTTGCTGCTATCCTCTCAGAATGGCTGTCGAACCGAGGCCCTTCCTCAGTGTTCTTTATTGGACCCGCTGCGTCTTTCTGCGCAGCGGCCTAATGCATTTTCTAAACCCCCTCGTTTCAGTGTTTTGTTGCTTTTTTGGGCACCGATGATTTTTTATGTGTCCGGGCGTTTTCGAAGATCCCGATGTCTTCATTTAACGTCCGGTGCTTTTGTTCGTTTTGCAACCATTTGCGGTCCCAGCCTCTTTTCAGGCCCTGAAGACCTCTGTGTGCCATAAGAGCTTCTTGTGCATTTTTTAGAGGTCCAGGTATGTTAGGCCCTGTCGCTTTCTGTGAGACTATGTGCGTTTTGGAGGGCCAGTTGTATTGTCGGTCCCCCGTTATGCTCTTAGGTTCCTGTTGTGTTTTTGGGAGCGTCTTACGCACATTTGTGGTGCTCCAGTACGATGTTGTGGCTTCGGTGGGGTGCTTCTTAGTCCCAGCGCGATTTTTCGCGCCCAAGCGCGTCGTTCCAGGGACCCGACGCCAGTTTTTTGGCTCAACGATATTTTTGTGGATTTTTTTGTTGTAGTAAATTCCGAATCCCGGCCTGACTTTTCGACTCCCTGGCGCCACGTTTTTGCATCTCGCGTCAATTTTTTTTTTAGATACGGTATGTTTTTCAGTGCCATACGCAATTTGTGAAGGCATCTGGTTGCATGTTCGGCGCTCCAGAGCCATGTTCTTGAACAGGACATTTATTGTGTTACATTCTTCATACTTGATTCCTCATTCTTCAATACCTTCTTATTCTTCTTATTTTTTTGGAAGGCTCCAGCTTGATTTTTTTTTCGGATACCGATTTTTTTTTTGTGGTGACACTGTTCTTGCGTTTCAGCCTGCGGAGCCCATAACACCAATTTTGTGGAGCTTCGACGGGACTACCGATGGGAATTGTGGGTCCCGAGCGCGATATTTTTGGGGACAGATTTGAGTTTGTGGGAAGCGTTGTACTTAGCTGTTGCCCCAACGCGATTTTTGGCGGTTCCTATTGCAAGTTTTCAAGTCTCGGAGCGAGTTTTCCGGTGGCCGCCGTACTTATTTGGAGACCTCTACGCGAATTATGGTGGACCGACGCGAATTTGGTGACCCCAGCGCGAGTTTTGGAGCCCCGGGACGATTCTTGGGGGCTTATACCTCTCAGGATAGAGGGGCAATTTTCCCCTTCAGTGGCACTGCGGCCATTGAAGGAGAATATTTTTGTCTCAGGGTGACATTCCAGTTAAGAATTGATTTTTGGACCAGCTGCAACTTTTGGGGCCCGGCGTGCCCTTCTAGGCCTCCAGGGGGATTTTCAAGGGCTGCGACCGATTTTTTTTTATATAGTCCAATGTGATCTCTTGGGCCCCGACGTCATTTGCTTGGATCCCTAGCGTGACCTTTAGCTGACTGGGCACTTTTTTCGGTCTAAAATGTTTTAGGTTTTTTGCGTCATTTCCCAGAGTTGGAGTGTTTTGTGTTTTTTTTTTGTGTTTTGTGAGTGTTTTTCAGAGTTGGACCCATGCCCGGAGTGTTTTTGTTGCTCTGGTCTCATTTGTTTTGGTCCCAATGAGACTGTTGTGGAATGGTACGATCCGTCGTTCCACTATATATATTTTCATTGTCCAGTCGTAAATTCTTGGTACATCCAGGCTTAGCGTGATTTTCAAGGTCCCTGGCCGGATTGTTTTGGTCCATGTCTTAAATTTGAAACACCCCGGCAGGACTTTTACCATCTCTTAGGGGTTTCTTGCAAATTATATGCCTCATCTTGCGTCATAAGTATCTCGTCCCATTTCCTGGAGCCTCTTTACCGGTTTTCGACGTCTTATTGTCTTATCCCCTCCCCCCACATTGATTGTCCTCCTCTCTCGTCTTCAAAGGCCTTCTCTTACATCCTGGGGCCCTTTACCATGGCATGGGCCTTCCTCTCATGTCTCATGTCCCAGGGGCATTATCTGCCAAATTAAGGGCCTCATGCCACGCTTCGTGGGCTTCCTCCTTTATCCTGGCAAAGCCTTACCAGTCTTGAGGGAATCTTCAATTTTGGGAACCTCACACCCCTTCATATCCGTTACCACTCCCATCTTAAGGGCCTCTCATTTTCTTGGAAATCTTTCTGGTCTTCGAGGCCTCATTCAGTCCTTTAGACCCACTTCTTTTTGGGGCACTCCTCTCGAGTCCGGCAGGGCCTTCATTTCTCTTCTAAAGTCATTTTTTCAAAGAAAGGGCCTCCTCTCACGTCTTGGGGACCTCCTCATCTGTGTTTGGAGCCTCATTATCCTCTTAGCAGGTTGCTTTTGCGTCCTAGTCCTAAATATTATCTTGTAGTGTACTCGTCTTCTAAAATGTGGGCCTCATCTAGCTGGTCTCAGTGGCCTTCTTTCCTTCCTAGGGGGACCTTCTTACCCACCTTGGGTCCCCTCTTGCGTCTGGATAACTATCTCTTGTCATTATTTTCTATTGTAGGGTCCTTCTCTTCCATCTTGGAGATCTCGTTTTCCAAATTGAGAATATCTTGCCACCCATCGGAAGCCTTCTCGTGTAACCCTGGGTGGCCACTTGCCCGTCTCGATGGCATCCTTTTCGTCCTGGAGGTCTCTTTTTCGTCCTGGGGGGCCTCCTTTTCATCCTGGGGTCTCCTCACAATCTCTGTTCTATGTCACTTATAGGAACCTGATTTAATTCCCTGGGGGCCTCGTTATCAATCTTGAATCCACCTTGACAGCATCATCTTCTGTCCCGTCGGGCTCCTTGCTCACCTTTTTGTGTTATGCCTTTCCGAATAGTGGTCTCAAATTACAGGGGGCGCCCCCACCCCCAAGTCTCAAGGCAAGGGGTGGAAATGATTTCCCCCGCTGCCCCTACCCCGGTAGCGACGTCCCTGCTCCGAAACCTCATCTCATATCCACTGGCTTTCTTTTCCGGCTTAGGGCCTCCTCTCATTTTATTGGGCCTCCCTTCCCGTATTGAAACTGCTTAACAATGCTGGGGGCCTCCGTGCCAATTTTTGGCTCTCTCTCTTGACTTCTGGGACCTCCTTCCCTCCCCTAGGTGACTTCTTTTTCAAATTATTGGCCTCCTCCTGGAGACCACTAATTTCTAGAATCTATCGTCTTGTGGGCCTCATTTTCGTCCTGGGGCCTTCGTTTCGACCTGGGGTCTCGTTTTCGCCCTGGAGGCCTCCTTTTCGTCCTGGGAACCTTCTTTTCGTCATGGGGCCTCCTTTTCGTCACGGAGGCCTCCTTTTCGTCATGGGGGTCCTTTTCGTCCTGGGGCCTCCTTTTCGTCCTGGAGGGCATCCTTTCCGTCCTGGAAGGCTTCCTTTTCATCCTGGAGGCCTCCTTTTCGCCCTGGATGCCCTCCTTTTCGTCCTGGGGGCCTCCCTTTTGTCATGGAGGGCCTCCTTTTCGTCCTGGGGGTATGCTCTTCGTCCTGGGGGCCTCCTTTTCATCATGGGGGCTCCTTTTCGTCCTGGGGGTCTCCGTGTCAATATTTGGCACTCCCTTGATTCCGGGGGCCTCCTACCCTCTCCTAGGTGACTTCTTTTACAAATTGTGAGCCTCCTCCTTAAGGTCCTTAATTTGTAGAATCTCTTTTTCGTCTTGGGGGGCCTCCTTTTCGTCCTGGAGGGCATCCTTTTCGTCCTGAAGGGCCTCCTTTTCGTCCTGGGGGCCTCCTTTTCATTCTGGGGGTATTTTTTTCGTCATGAGGGCCTCCTTTTCGTCCTGGAGACCTCCTTTTTGTCCTGGGGGCCTCCTCAAATTTCAGGGGGCGGCGCCCCCAGTCCCACGGCAGGGGGAAATTTCCCCCGCTGCCTCCCGGTGGCAACGCCCCTGGGCGATATCATATCAGAGTTTCATCATGTACATCCTAAATCCATGAGAGACCCATAGTTGTTTATGTCTGTATTGTGGTTGTATCTGTATTGCAAATTGATCATATAATGCTGCATTTCTTCTCTTAACACTCGCACGTCCGGTGGTCCGCGCAAACTTCGCATGTCGGGGGGGGCAGATGTTTGCCCCCCTAAGATCTCTGGAACTATGCTAGCTAGCGACAAACGGAAAATGGCGTTGAATAGCTGGTGACGGGCTCTATCGAAAGTGTTTCGGTAATTGTTCGCTCAGGTCAACATTCAGGTCACTGGGCCATCATAGATCAAATTCGACCAGATCAGGTGGGACTCAGATATTGACACATATTTCAGGACCTTTAACATATATAAACAAATGGGGAACGCTATTCGACAGTCCTTGAAATGCGCTACCGACAATAGTCGGTGTAATATAAGGTCAGCTCCAGGCCTAGGGAGGTCATGTAAGGTATCAATCGACATGTCTTGACGATACAAGCACAATGACGGTCATTTCAGCCTTCTTGCTGAATGCAGTGCGATGTAATGCGCATAAATGTTTAGTGATCTCAGGTGACCTCAGAGACCTTGGTGAGGTCACTGAGAAAAAATGTCAGCGGTAACATTGAGCATAGCTTCCCTCTACATGCCACAACCGTTGTGAGATCAATTACGAGCGCAAATATGTAACTAGGAAACATTTGTATATTTTACCATAGCCCTATAATGGGGAAGCCATGACAGCGACCCGACCTGAGGTCAATGCTACGGAAAAACCCGATATACATATTATGGTCCCTGAAGAGACCATGACATGCTATAAGTTTGAAATCAATCGCCCAATTATTGTGGAAGTTATGCCACCTAGAACTCCGAGTGTAGTTGGGTCACTTCGCCTGACCCGGTGACCTGACCTGAGATGACCCAGGATTAAAAATGTATGATAATATGGGAAAAGACCAATGAAAAGCTATGCGAGGTTTGACCTTGCTAACCCTGTTAGTTTGGCGGCAAATGAGGAAAAACCGGAGGGGGCAGATATCTGCCCCCCCGGACGTGTGCGGGTTAAGAAACAAAACTCGTTGATCAGTGGCTAGTGGAAGCTTTTTCACTGACGTGCATTCACAGAGCAATTATATACATATATATATATATATATATATATATATATATATATATATATATATATATATATATATATATATCAGTGCTTTCCGCGATAACTAATTTTCGGACCTGCGATAACGATAAAACGATAAGAAAGGTTTGCGATAACGATAAAACGATAACGATAAAAACGATAAGGCTAGGATGTCACCTTTGGCACTTGGTGACCTGATATGGGGTCACCGACCTTCCTAGGGTCATTTTTGACGCTGAATTCGAATTCAGCACCCAAAAGTATCCCCTAGACCTCAAAATGGGGTAATCGGCCCCCTTTTGAAAATCGACTTCGTGACCTCTGACCTTTGACCCTGTATATCTCGTGACCCAGCAGAGATACGATGATACAATTGGTACCAACCGATAGCTAACATTCCAAGGAACGTTTTCAGTGCTCAATTGTTGCGCTCACATGCATATTGTTCGCTTTACTGCCGAATTCGTCCAGAATATACGCGATTTTCAGTGGCACGGAGTCCGCCCCTGACCTATTTTCACGTCCAAAATCAAGGTCCAAAACAGAGTACAAATAGCATTAGTGTTTACAAGAAATGGACGCGTACAGATGCTGGTGTTGCATACCTGGCACCATGCAAACCCCAGCTGCCATGCAGCCCCGTCGCTGAGGGGCACTGATTCCGACTCACCAAGATGACCAAGCGCCGCAAAAGCGCAGTACACTCAGCGGCCGCTTGTACACTCAGCGCCGTGGACGCATTCAGTCCGCCGCTTTGTTGGATGATGGTTCGGTGCTTGAGACATCTGGCCCAGCTACAGACCAATTATAGGCTACTTTAACACATTGTCTTCAATAGGTACCTACTTATTGTATATCCCAATATTCGCCAATGTCCAAGACAACGCTTAGCACAGTGGAAGTACATATATTCTGTCACTCCGTAAGTACCGACATACCGGCAGAAGTAATTATATTTTCGACGCAACCACTTTCGATAAACCCTCGTACGTCATGCGTAACGTCGTCTGTTTTGCGGCGCGAGGAATATGCTTTTGACAAACCCTCGTATGTCCATCGTCCCTACCAGTTCTTAAAGGTTTTATGTAAATAAGCCTTAATCAATAACTACAAAATCTTATTTCAAATTCTTTATACTGAGTAAACAATTTTATTTTCAAACGATAATGAAATAATAAAATTATCTCAATTATGATTAACTTTGAGGATAGGCTAATATTAACTTGAAGATATGCATAGTTGCCAGATATGCGGGAGTGTAGAACAATGCCAGTTCTTAAAGGTTTTTTGAAAATAAGCCTCAATCAATAACTACATGTTATTTCAAGTTCTTTACACTGAGTACAGAATGCTATTTTCAAATGATAATGAAATAATCCAATTATCTCAATGACGATTAACTTTGAAAATAGGCTTATTTTAACCTGAAGATTTGGATAGTTGCCAGATATGCGGGAGTGGACCCCCCTGTGACTGACCTCTGCCCGGCCCGCCGCGCAAATTTATACCACCCGTCGGCCGTCTGACAGATCTGTACACTTAGCAGATGGCAACAGGTTGCGCACACACACTGTCGCGCGGCATACACTGTCGATCGTCTTCCATTTTTCCATCATCCCGTTTTACATTTTATCGTTTATCGTTCATAATTTTTGGAACTTGCGATAAGTGGATGAGCGATAATTTTGAAAATTTAGCGATAAACGATAACGATAACCGATTTACTTAACAGCGATAATTATCGTTTATCGTTTATCGCTCATCCTATCGCATGCGGAAACCACTGATATATATATATATATATTATATATATATATATAATAATAAACGAAGACATTGAATGTTGGGGTGTTAAAAACTGAAGTTTTTTTTAAATCCGATGTATCTTTATCGGCTCCAGAAGGGGCCGAAAACGATCCTTCTGGACCCGCCAGTGGACGGTATGGTGTGAGGATGTCCGAATTTGGGAGACGTGGGGAGCCTCAGCCGAAAGATCGACTGAGTATTTCTATTACTTTACTCGTGCTATGCAGTTTTCACCAGCGCTCCCTCCATGTCAGGATGGCCGAGCGGTCTAAGGCGCTGCGTTCAGGTCGCAGTCCGGTTCTCCGGGCGTGGGTTCGAATCCCACTTCTGACATCGCTTTTCTGTCGTCCTTTCCTTTTTGCTTTTCTGTCGTTTCTCTGTGCTTTCGAGGCAAGCACCAGTGGAAAGGGAACCTTTGCGAAGTCGGGAGGGGTGGGCACACTTTGAAGATTCGTCCTTTCTATGTAACACACATATGGTCAATGCTACAATTGCACACGGCGGAGGGGGCTATCCGTAGCTAGCATTTTAGCTGGTGAAAATTATATATCACCTGCTCTCAATGGTTTAAAAGTCAACTACGTGCCCAACCACAAGATATCGCCACAAGATGGGCACAACCCCTGTGGTGGGACCAGTCCCCTTTCCCCCTTTCCCTACGCCGATGATCAGTCCCATTTTAAATTTCGAATGCCTCTTATTTGTATATTGTGCCTGGTGATTTTTAGTCAGTACCAAGCATAGCGAAAATATATTGCTTATGTGCAGCAGTCTGATCCTACATGTACATGAAATCTACAGCGCTTGCTCCTGTCGGCGCTAGGTACTCCATCGAAAAGGTCCTAGGTGAGTTATGCTTAATTTATCGACCACGAACGTGTCATGAGGAATATGTCATATCGCCCATCGATTGTTTTGCACTTCTCGTCACTTCTACACCTATGCACTCGTAAGCAGTCCTTCGTTTTTGACAGAGCTGTTCTGTGACAGTCTACTCCAACCTGCCTTCACATATACTTAGCCTACTGCGATAGCTTACTCCCAGGCACACCCAGATGCATTTAAAATTGAGGAAACAATCTGTGTACTTACGCGAAAATGTGCCGTCATGCAAGGATGCTGCGTTACGTGTGTTTAGCGACTGCAAGTTTTCCATCGACACATAGAATTTGTGCTTCTAACAAATTCTTCCGGTTTTAACACACGGCCTCATGGAATTGCACTGCCGTCCAGTGGCGTCGCCACGAAATTCTTCCAGGGGGAGGGCAAGGTCGAAAGGGGGCCTCCTGCACCCCGAAAAGGGGCCTTCATTGTGTTAGGGCCTCCTATTGTTTTTAGGCTCTTAGTATGGTTCGGAGATGGGAAACATGATTGCATATTGATGTCCTGTTTGTTCTTGGCATGGTGCATTATTTACTCAAAACGCAATAGCAATAATCATTTTTCGCTGAAAACTGGGCCATGCCAAGGTATAAATAAGTAATATGTGGATAAATGCTTAAGTTTCAAAGCCAACCAACATCTCAATGCTTTCTCGAACAGGAGAATCTTCCCCTTAGCCTCTTGATTGCAGCAAATTGGCGGGACTGATGCTAAGCATATCTTATAGATCTCTCCCATTGATGAACCCACTTTTATGTCCTCCAAGAAAAACTGAATATAGCTAGAGTTACTACTGTTATTTATTACCACCAGCTCCATGTCCTAAGCAAAGCTTAAGCGATCATTCCTCAGACCTAGGACGATAATTTCGCGAAGGTGACAACAAGACGTGGCTTACATTGGTTTTCTGATCGCCATGTCAGGAATTTCTTAATGTTTCTATCATTTGATGCTGGCTGCAAGGCACCTGTCACACAAGCTAAAATAACAAATTATTCGCGAATAAATTCAAGGCAAGAACAAGCCTTGAACAACAATGCATAAATGGCAATGCAACAATGCAACAATGACAATGTATGCATAATGCAACAGCTTCAAATTCCACGCCGCCACGCCCATTGTTTCACTGTGTTGTACCGTGTTGTAAATGATGTTGAGAATGCATGGAAACTGGGAAGCTCTAATCATACAGGCCGTAATAACAGAAAAAAAAGTTTGTAGACAACAAATGCATTCAAATATATTATTCCTCCCATTTGATATGGGGATAGGTGCCGTTTTGAATGTTTGTGAAGGTTAAGTTGTCCCCTCAATGTCGGCTTTGCCCCATGGGCGTGAGTTTTTGAAGATTATTGAGGAACTAGTGGAACATCTATGTTTGCGTCAATGAGGAGGGGGCAAATGGATTTGCATGGGGTCCACCTACGCCCATTAAAAAGTCCTGGGATTTCAACCGCGATTTTGTGAAAAGGGACCTTTCGAAATGAAATAATCGGTGATCAAATTAATTATCCTGTGGAGGGGCATACTCTACCACTATCTTTCCTGATTCGTCGCATTTCAACCCTAACTCACCCATCTAGTTCTACGGTTTCATTTTGGTATCCCGTGATAATTTAACTCATATTGCTGAAATTACACCTGTACTACACAAAGAAGATCGGTATTCGAAAATGTCAGGCTGGAGCCCTCCAAAATGATGATAGATTCTCAAAAAAAAATCCAGGTCAATAAGATGGCTCCGGAGCACAGAACATATTACCAGATGCCTCCACACATTGTGTACGCCACCGAAAACATACCGAATCTCGAAAAAATCGAGCTGGGATACGAATACATGGCGCCAGTGTCTCGAAATGTCAGGCCGGAATTTGGACTTTTGAAATTTAAAAAAATCAGAAAATATCCACAAAAATCGCATTGAGCCCAGAAAACTGGCGTTGGGTCCCCGGAAGTGACCAGAGTGGGAACGATAAGTCAGGCTGGGACACAGAAAAATCACACCGAAGCCACAAAACCGTACGTAGGGCCCACAAAACCAAAACGTAGGGCCCACAAATGTGCGTTAGAAGTCCCAAATAAACACAGCGGGACCCCAAGAACACAACGGGGGGCCGAAAATACAACTAACGCGCTAAACCGCACAATCTGCCAAAAAGCGACACAGCCTTGAAACATGCGTTGCGGCCCTAAATAAACATACATGGAGCTCTAAAAAATACACTGAAAATTCAAAAATAACCTGGAAGCTCTCAAGGCACACCGGGACCACGCTAACGCACAAGGGTCTGAAAAAGTGTCTGGGACCACAAAAGGCAAAATGGTTCCAAAACGAACAAAGGGACCAGGAGCTAAATGAGCACGTGAGAATCTTCGAAAACGCCGTGACCAGAGTGGTAAACTTACTTTCCAGGCCTGGAGTAGGAGTGCAAACAGAGTACATATTCATGGACATATTATTTTTTTATGAATGGAATTTATTTATCGGTAACCAACGGGAAAATCATATGTACTTAGTCAGTACCTGTGTAATATGCATAAGTAATACACATCGTCATTTTTTGTCGCATCAAAGCACAAAAACAAAGAAGTGAACAATGGATAGCGCCGCAAGACAGGGAGTTGTGATTATCAGCTCAGCTTTATCTCTCATAATTCACAGGAGCAACGCACTTTCCTTTCACTGTTGGACTCAGTGCAAGGCTAGCCAGATGAAAACAAATACAAATACTTCGCACTTCATCCTGCTCAGAGCGCACACCTGCCTATGCAGCCAATTCACTGCGTGATACGGACCCAACACCACCACCTCACACGCGACAGTCGGAAGCTTTAGCGATGCGCAAAGCAAAAGATCAGTCAAGGTCTTGTGTTTGCAGTATGACACTGTTAAGCATGTATTCAAAGTTGCTAAGGGTCATGACGTCATATAAAAATACCTTGCACCGATTGGTTGAAAGACGGCTTTCAGAACAGAAAAGGCTAACGAAGCAAACTGATCGGTGGCCTCCGGGACTCCAGGCGACGTTTCTTAAAACGGTCACTTTTTCCCACTATAGGGTGGCTCGAAAGCAGGTTTCTGGAGTCGCATCGGCCGAATTCGTAGCGACCGGAGGCCACTATTCAGTGCGCAGATGCAAGGTTTGGCACGTTGTCAGTATTTCCGTTGGTTGTAGGTCGGTGTGGTGTGTGTTCAGATGTCGTCTGTGTGTTTGATGATACAAAGTGGCTAGTTTATTTGGTATTAATAAGCAAAATAACATGTTTGGTGGATGTTTTCTTCAATCTCGTATTCGTTTTTAGTGGTATTTTTGTTCCTGCTGCATGTTTGTGCCAGAGTAAATGTGGAGCCCATTCTACCCATTATGAACCCGGAGTGCAAAAATGTTTTAACAGATGAAATATCTAAAGAAGTGCCTGAATTCCCACCCTGGCTGTGACACGTAAAAATATCCTCGGAGCATAAATAGCAGCAAACCCTAAAACGAGCAGGAGTTTTGAAAATGTATTAAGCCCCTAGCATGAATTTAAAATGCATTACCCATCACTTTGAAATGTAAAATTTCTCAATTTCAGGCATTCCACTTCATATCACGCAGTCGCCACGACGCCAACGTCCGTGCACATGCACACTCATCTTGTGCATTCTGCGCATTCGCCACACTTCGTGCGATGCTACGGTTTCTGCTAGGCCTTCTGCCTTTTGCTAATTGCTGCCACATGACAGACTTGCGCCATATTTGACGTGCTGGAATGCTTAGTACTGGCGTCCGCTGCGAAAAGTCGAGGAATTAAATCCGATCATTAATTCCCTACCTCCAGGGACGTCGCCACCGGGGGGGCAGCGGGGCAATCGCCGCCTGCCGTGAGACTGGGGGGCACCGCCCTTCCTGAAATTTGAGGAGGCCCCTATCCGGAAATGCACAGGAAAAAGGTGAGCAAGGAGGTCAACGGGACACAAAATAGCGCTGTCAAGGAGGCCCCAAGACTGACAACGAGGCCCCCAGGGAATACCATCAGGTCCCTATGAGAGACGTAGAACAAAGATTGGAAGTGTGGGCCCAGGACGAAGAGGAGGCCCCAGGACAAAAAATAAGCCCCATGACGAAAAGAGGCCCCCGGGACAAAAAGGAGGCCCCCAGGATGAAAAGTTTTCCCCAGAAAAGGAGGCCCCCAGGACGAAAAGGAGGCTCCCAGGACGAAAATGGGACTCCCAGGACTAAAAGTAGGCCCACATGACGAAAAGGAGGCCCCAGAAGAAAAGGAGGCCCCAGGCTTAGTAGAGACCCACAGGACAAACAGGAGGACCCAGGACGAGAAGGAGACCCCCCAGGACGAAAAGGAGGCCCTCAGGACAAAAAGGAGGTTCTCAGGATAGGACAATATAATCAGATCCCTATAAGAGGCGTAGAAAAGAGATTGGGATGAGGCCCCCATGACGAAAAGGAGGTTCCCAGGACAGGACAGTGTCGTCAGATCCCTATAAGAGACGTAGAAAAGAGATTCGGAGGAGGCCCCAGGACGAAAAGGAGGCCCCCAGGCCACAAAGGAGTCCCCAGGCTGTAAATGAGACCCCCAGGACAAACATGGGGCCCCTAGGACGAACAGGAGGCCCCAGGACGAAAAGGAGGCCCTAAGGACGAAAAAGAGACCCACAGGACGAAAAGAAGGCCCCAGAACGAAAAGGAGGCTCCAGGACAATATCATCAGGTCCCAATAAGAGACGTAGAACATCAATTTGGAGGGGGCCTCCAGAACGAAAAGGAGGCTTCCACGACGAAAAGGAGACCCGGGACGAAAAGGAGATACCAGGACGAAAAGGAGGCCCCTAGGACGAAGAGGAGACTCCCAGAACAATATCATTAGATCCCTATAAGAGACGTACAACATGATTTGGGAGGAAGCCCTCCGGACGAAAACGAGGCCCCAATAGTATGGAAGGGAGACCCCAGAATGGATATGAGATGAGGTTTCTGAGACGCAAAAGTAGGCGCCAAAACTGGTAAGGTTCCACTGAGATAGAAAAAAAGATTACCCTGCACATGGCAGGAGGAACCTAATTCGGAAGAGGATGACACAAGATTGGAAGTGAGACCCCATGATGAAAGAGGAGGACCCTGAAATTAGAGAAAAAGGCCATTGAATCAGAGCTATGACTCCCAGGCTGAAAAGTAGGCTCGAAGACGGCGAAGAAGGTCCCGGGAAATAATAAGGTCACTTATATAGGAAAGGTTGCTTGTATTTTTGAAGAGGAGGTACCTGAGGGAAGAGGAGCCCGCCAGGAGATAAGAGGGCACCCTTAAGATGGGTAAAGTTCGAATCAACACCCAGAGTGGGAGGCCCTTAATTTGAGAAAAAAAAAAGACTAAAAGAGAAATAGGGCCCCTGCCGGACTCGAGAGGAGTCCCTCAAGAAGGAGTAGGTCTCCAGGACTGAATGTGACTCCAGGACTGAATGTCCTATAAGTGATATAGAACAGAGATTGTGAGGAGACCCCAGGGTGAAAAGGAGGCCACCGAAGGTTACACGAGAAGGCTTCCGATGGGTGGCAAGATATTCATAATTTGGAAAACGAGGTCTCCAAGATGGAAGAGAAGGACCCTACAATAGAAAATAATGACAAGAGATATTTATCCAGACGCAAGAGGGGACCCAAGATGGGGAAGAAGGTCCCCCTAGGAAGGAGGGAAGGCCACTGAGACCAGCTAGATGAGGCCCACACTTTAGAAGACGAGTACCCTATAAGAGAAGATTTAAGACCAGGATGCAAAAATAACCTGCTAAGAGAATAATGAGGCTCCAAACACAGATGGGAGGCCTCCAAAACGTAAAAGGAGTCCCATAATTTTGAAAAGGAGTCACCTAGGAGAGTGTAGGGAGACCCGGGAAATCAAGAAAACGCCAAAAATTGGCACGGAGGCCCCCATAATTGCAAATGAGGCCACAATACGGGAAGGGAGGCCCCAGAACGTGAGAGGAGGCCCTAAGACGGAAAAGAAAGCCAGTGGATATGAGATGAGGTTTAGGAGACGCAAAAATAGGCACCAAAACGAGTAAGGTTCCACCAAAATAGAAAACGATGATCCAGAGACATGGCAGGAGGCACCAAATTCGGAAGAGGGCGACACAAGGTTGGAAATAAGACCCCATGATGAACGAGGAAGCCATAAAATTGGACAGAAAGTCCATTGGAAAAGAGAGATAGCTCCCAGGCGGAAAAGAAGGGTCGCAGATGTCCAAAAAGGTCCCCGGGAAATAGCAAGTACACTGAGATAAAAAAGGTTGTGTATAATGTGGTAGAGGAGGAACCTGGGAGAGAAGAGGAGTCCACCAGGAGATAGGATAACACCCTTAAGATGGGCGAAGTTCTAATCAAAACGCAGAGCAAGAGGTCCCCAAGACGTGAGAGGAGGCCCCTTCTTTGAAAAAGGACTCTAGAAGATAAATGAAGGCCCTGCCGGACTCGAGAGGAGTGCCCAAAAAAAGAATAGGTCTACAGGACTGAATGAGGCCCCGGAGACCGGAAAGAGTTCCAAGGAAGTGAGAGGAGGCCCTTAAGATGGGAGTGGTAGATGATATTGAAGGATGTGAGGTTTCCAAAATTGAAGATCCCCAAGACGGGTAAGGCTTGTTCAGGAGGCCCCTAATCTGCCAGATAATCCTCCTGGAACGCCCGGTGCTTTTGTTCGCTTTGTAACCATATTGCCTTTTGCGGCCCCAGCTCATTTTTCATGCCCTTGTGCGTTCTTATGACCTCTTTGTGCCTTAAGAGCTTCTTGTGTATTTTTATTTTAGAGGTCCAGGTATGTTTATTTATGGCTGCAACGCATGTGTTAAGGCCCTGCCGCTTTTTGAGAGACTATGTGCGTTTTGGAGGGCGAGTTGTATTGTCGGCCCCATTATGCTCTTAGGTTCCTGTTGTGTGTATTTAGGGTTTCTGGCGCACATTTGTGGTGCTCCAGTACAATTTTGTGGCTTCGGTGCGATGCTTCTTAGTCCCAGCGCGGTTTATCGCGCCTAGGCGCGTGATTCCGGGGACCGAACTCCAGGTTTCTGGGCTCAATGCGATTTTTGTGGATTTTTGTTGTTGTTGTGAAGTCCGAATCTCGGCCTTATTTTTCGAGTCCCTGGTGCCACGTTTTTGCATATCACATAGATTGTTCGAGATCCGGTATGTTTTTCAGTGTCATACGCAATTTGTGAAGTCATCTGGTAGCATGTTCGGTGCTCCAGAGCAGTTTTTTTTTCACCCGGACATTTATGTTTTCACCCGGACATATATATTTATGTTGTTCAATCCATTCTTATTTTAGAGGGTTACCAGCTTCATTTCTCTTATACCGATTCGGTTTTTGTGGTCACACCGTTCTTACGTGTTGGCCTAGACGCCAATTTTGTGGAGCCTCAACGGGACTACCGATGGGAATTGTGGGTCCCGAGCGTGATATTTTGGGAGACCGATTCGAGTTTGTGGGAAGCGTTGTACTTAACTGTTGCCCCAACGCGATGTTGGTGGTTCCTATTGCAAGTTTTCGAGCCTCGGAGCGAGTTTTCCGGTGGCCGCCGTACTTATTTGGAGACCTCTACGCCAATTATGGTGGACCGACGCGAATTTGGTGACCCCAGCGCGAGTTTTGGAGCCCCGGGACGATTCTTGGGGGCTTATGCCTCTCAGGATATAGGGGGAATTTGCCCCTTTGATATGCCACTGCGGCCACTGAAGGGGTATATTTTTGTCCCGGAGTGACTTTCCGGTTAAGAATTGATTTTTTGGAGCAGCTGCAACTTTTGTGGTCCCGGCGCTACCTTCTGGTCCTCCAGTATGATTTTCAAGGGCTGCGACGCGATTTTTGTTATAGTCCAATGTTCTCTTGTGTGCCCCGACGTCATTTTCTTGGATGCCGAGCGCGAGCTTTAGCTGCTTCGACACCTTTTTGGGGTCTAAAACGTTTTAGGTTTTTTTTTTGGCGTCATTGTTGGTCCTGATAGTGATTACCCATGTCGGGAGTGTTTTTCGTTCTGACTTCATTTGTATTGTTCCCAATGAACTGTTGTGGAATGGTATGACCCGTCGTGCCACTAGAGTGATTTTCATGGTCCGGCCGTAATTCTTTTGGCACACCCAGGCTGAGCGTGATTTTCAGGGGCCCCGGTCGGATTTTTTGGGTCCATATCCAGGCGCGCACCCGGAATTTTTCCATGGGGAGGGCCGGACCGAAAAGGGCACTTGTCCGGCTCCAAAAGGGCACTTGACCGGCTCCAAAAGGGCACTTTGCGGCCCAGGACACACTGGAAGGTTTGCTGACCGCGGAGGTGGGGCGTGAAAAAAAATGGCCAAAAGGGCAGTTTTGGGCCGAAAGTGCACCTTTAGCACAGGCGAGGCTCATAAGGCAGGTGATTTTTGGGCTAAATTTAGGACATTCCGGCGAAGAGGGCACTTTTCGGCCAAAAGGGCACTTTGGTCTCATGGGGGGGGAGGGGCTGGCCCTCTGCCCCCCCCCGGTGCGCCTATGTCCATATCGTAATTTTGAAATACCCCGTCACGATTTCTACCATTTCTCAGGGAAATCTGGGAAATTGCAGGCCTCATCTCGCGTCATAAATATATTGTCCAATTTCCTGGAGCCTCTTTACCGGTTTTCAACGTCTTGTGTACTACCCTCCTCCATGTTCAGTGGCCCTCCTCTCTCGTCTTGAAGGGACTCCTCTTACATCCTGAGGCCCTTTGCCATGGCAAGGGGCTTCCTCTCATTTCCCAGGGGCATTATCTGCCAGATTAGGGGCCTCCTCCCACGCCTCGTGAGCCTCCTCCTTTATCCTGGCAAAGCCTTACCCATCATGAGGGAATCTTCCATTTTGGAAACCTCACACCCCTTCATACCTGTTACCACTCCCATCTTAAGGGCCTCCTCTCATTTTCTTGGACATCTTTCCTGTCTTTGGGGCTTCATTCAGTCCTAGAGACCTACTCCTTTTTGGGGGACTCCTCTCGAGTCCGGCATGGTCCTCAGTTCTCTTCTAGAGTCCTTTTTCAAATTAGGGGCCTCCTCTCACGTCTTGGGGACCTCTTGCTCTGTGTTTTGATTCGAACTTCGCCCATCTTAAGGGTGGGCTCTTATCTCCTGGTGGACTCCTCCTCGACCAGGTTCCTCCTATTCCAAGTTGTAGACAATCTTTCCTATCTCAGTAGCCTTCTTATTTACCGAGGACCATGTTGGCCATCTGCGAGCCTTCTTTTCCGCCTGGGAGATGGCTATCTTATCCAATGGGTTTTTCTCTTCGATTTTAGGGCCTCCTCGTTTATCATGGGGTCTTATACCCAATCTTGTTTCATTCTCTTCCGAATTAGGTGCCTTCTGCCATGCCTCTGGAACATCCTTTCCTATCTTGGCGGAACCTCACCCGTGTTGGTGTTTATTTTTGCGTCTCCGAAACCTGAAACCCACCTCCGCTGGCTTCCTTTTCCGTCTTAGGGCGTCCTCTCATTTTCTGGGCCCTCCCTTCCCGTATTCGGTCCTCCTTTGCAATTCTGGGGGCCTCCGTGACAATTTTTGGCACTCTCTTGATTTCTGGGGCCTCCTACCCTCTCCTAGGGGACTCCTTTTTAAATTGTGGGCCTCCTTTCACGTCTTGGAGGCCTCCTCATCTGTGTTTGGAGCCTCATTATCCTCTTAGCAGGTTGCTTTTGCGTCCTAGTCCTAAATATTATCTTGTAGTGTACTCGTCTTCTAAAATGTGGGCCTCATCTGGCTGGTCTCAGTGGCCTTCTCTCATTCCTATGGGGATCTTCTTACCCATCTTGGGGCCCCCTCTTGCGTCCGGATAAATATCTCTTGTCAATATTTTCTATTGTATGGGGCCTCCTATTCATCTTGGGGACTTCGTTTTCCAAATTAAGAATATCTTGCCACCAATCGGACGCCTTCTCGTGTAACGGTGGGTGGCTTCTTGCCGGTCTCGGTGGCATCCTTTTCGTCCCGAGGGCCTCCTTTCATCCTGTGGGGCCTCCTTTTCGTCCTGTGGGCTTCCTCACGATCTCTGTTCTATGTCTCTTTTATGAACCTGATTCTATTTTCTGGGGGCCTCCTTGTCAGTCTTAGAACCTCCTTGACAGCATCATGTTCTGTCCCGTCGGGCTCATTGCTCACCTTTTTGTCCTATGCATTTCCGGATAGGGGTCTCCTCGAATTTCAGAGGGCAACGCCTCCCCCCCAATCTCAAGGCAGGGGATGGAGATAATTTATCCCGCTGCCCCTCCCCCACCTCGTTGGCGACGTCCCTGCTCCGAAACCTCATCTCATATCCACTGGCTTTCTTTTCCATCTTAATGCCTCCTCATTTTTTGTGCCTCCCTTCCCGTATTGAGGATCCTTTGCAATGTTGGGGGCCTCCGTGCAAATTTTTGGCACGCTTCATTTTTGGGGCCTCCTACCGTCTCCTAGGTGACTTCTTTTTCTCTTAATTATGGGCCTCCTCCTGGAGGCTCATAATTTGGAGAATGCCCTTTTCTTCCTGGGGGCCTCCTTTTCGTCGTGAGAGCCTCCGTTCTCTCCTGTGTGCCTCCTTTTCGTCCTGGGGAGTCTCCATTTCGTTCTTGGAGCCTCCTTTTCGTCCTGGAGCCTCCTTTTCGTCCTGGGGGCCTCGTCCCGTGGGCCTCCTTTTCGTCCTGGAGGCCTCCTCAAATTTCAGGTGGCGGCGTCCCCAGTCTCACGACAGGGGGGGCGATGTGTCGGAAAACCAATAAACAACATTGTATTCTGAAAACCAGACTTGTCACTGACACATCGAAACCCTTTCCGGCATTCAGTGTGTGCGAAGTTGGAATGGCATCCGTGGACTATGTCGCCAGCAATGCACACTATTTGGCAAGAGGCGTGCCAGATATGGACAACTACAAACATTCCAAGTGTTGTGTTTTTAGTTATTGTATTGATGCAAGAACAGTGACATTTATAAACGTTTGTGTCGTAAAAGGAGATGAACTCTGGGTGTGCGGGATCCTCCATTTCCCACCAATTGGTTTACGCGGACGTCACTCCCTTTTATTGGCTGTGCTGTTCGACTACTGCATTTGAAGTCTTCTTTGGCCATTTTTTCATCTGGAGAGCCAGAATGGTGCGTGTGAGAGAGGAGGGGGGGGAAAAAAAATATATATAAAAAAAAAAAAAAAAATATTATTATTATTATTATTATTATTATTATATTATTATTTATATATATATATAGATATGTATATATATATATATATATATATGTGTATATATATAAATATATACATATATATACATATATATATATATGCATATCTATACATATATATATATATATATATATATATATATATATATATATATATATATATATATATATATATATATATATATATATATATATATATATATATATATATATATATATATATATATATATATATATATATATATATACATATATATATATATATATATATATATATATATATATATATATATATATATATATATATATATATATATATATATATATATATATATATATATATATATATATATATGCATATATATATATATGTATATATATATATATATATATATATATGTATATATATGTGTATATATGTACATATATGTATATATTTATATATATACTATATATATATATATATATATATATACATATCTATATATATATATAGATAAATGGAGATCGATAGAGATAGACACAGAGGGAGTGAGAGAGAGAGGGCGAACCACAGACCTAGTTCGTCTTTCCTGGATCCATATGTGTTGCAGCCAGGATTGGACTTGTGCTTTGATATGCATAGGAAAATGTTTGGGCATTCAAATATGGAGAGGGCATTTTTCTTCAAGCATGTCACCTTGGAATCTCAGCTTGCACTTTCCAGTGTCTACCTTACCGCAAAGTAGTTCATTGTCTGGCAGCACTATTCAACCTCCAAATGAGAAAAGCGAGAGCATACTTGCCTGGAAAGTATGTTTCTCTAGTTGTCAAAATTTCCAGGAATGGCCTATTTCTCGAGCCTGGTTGCGACTGATCAGCCAGATGTGTTCCCTGTTCTCCAGAACAGCCCGATATGACGTATGCGGGATAACCGTATGCGATGTCCCAACAACTGTGCGGTGCGTCTTGCAGGGCAAGCTGCAGTGGCGGCTGAAGCTGGATGGCGGCCTGCTCTGCATGACCACCATGGAGCTGACCAGCCACGGTCAGAAGCTGCTGCTCGTCTCCCTGGCCAACGGACAGGTATCAGCACCCGCTCACACCATGCTCAGAGGCCACATTTTCACACACGCTTACACGTTTTTGCTAGCTGGTGGTCCTGAGCACGCGGAGGACGCCATGAGGCCTAAAAAACGTGTGAGACACATGCTTTTAAGTTTTGGTTTATGCGCAATGTAGGTAGGTAGACACCTCTAAGATTGACCAAATCCATTCACCATTTAACTTTTCTAGTTCATTTGTTGACTGGATCGATCATGCTAATTGGTGCCACATTTTGATTCAAGACATTGCGGTGCCATGAAACAAAATGTTGTTAGGGTATGTTTCATATGCCATTTATATCTGACAGTTTTGTGAGAAGGGTGAGCTGATGCTGGGTCAGTTTCAGATTACGATTTGGACAATAATTGGACAAGTCCAAATTCGTATTCTGATATGTATCTTCAAAATACAAACAATTAACTACGAAGTTCAAGTGTAGTTCGCATGTGGCATGGTGCTTACCCTAAATAGCCTATTTCACGTACATTTTGGAATTTGAGCTGTGCTGTAGTGCCTCTAGTGTTGAAACCCTGGTTTTGACAATGCTTGGTATATGCAGTCTGACACCTTTTTTTGTAATCGAGTTGCCGATACTGGCTGTCATGATCGTAGCTCAGATATCCACAGAATGTTCACCTGTGTGTATACGTGCATGCTATAAATATAACCACAAGTGTGTTGTCACCGGCCCTTCTACCAGCCCAACTTCAGACACAGCACTGGTGCGGCGCCAATATATCGTATATGACGACAAGCTAACACTGGCAAGCTGATAGGTGTTAATTATATCAGTGTAGCGCGAGCCCGTCAAGACCTCTGACCGGTCGACCTGTGTTGCGGACCGTAAGCAGACGCTGTAGTTAGCCTTCCGCCGTGCGTTACCGATAAGTTAGGACTCAGTTCGAGCCACCGGACGAAAAGTGTGGGTGGCAGATGACGACCCTGGGCGACTCTTCCAGGTGCGCACCTACCAGGACCGCCAGCTGGTGGACACGTTCCAGCTGGAGCAGCCGGCCAACGCGCTCAAGTTCGGCAGGTTCGGCCGCGAGGAGAACGTCCTGCTTATCGTCAGCCAGGGTTAGTCGGCGCGTGTTGGGTGCGGCTAAACGGCGGCCGCGATGTACCGTGAGTCAATTGGAAGCAGTGACTGAATGGCTTCAATGACTGGTGGGATGCGGAGAACACGTGCCGCTGGCTCTGCCGGCGAAGGGATGCGGGCTATGAAAATGACCGCTGGTTGTTCTTTTCCTTTGTCGACTGTACCTGAGTTGCTGTTCTTTTTGTGAGAAACATGTGCTCCGAATGTCCGGGATCAGGCGGCCAATTAGGCGGCCAATCCATGAGCACACATGGAGCAGATTGGCACACGCACGAATAACTCTTTTCTCTAGTTTTCTTATGCTCATGGATTTTCTCATTTGCTAATGCTCCCTAAGACATAGGTTTCCCCAAGCAAAGTTTGGCTGTGGGGGCAAGCCATCGGCCACCCGAAGACGCCAACAAGGGTCGTTCTGTTAGCGCAGCGCCAATATAGTTGGAATCGTAATATTGCAATTAATTATGGCCTGAGAAGTCGTTGATAATGGGACCAAGATGGCCAGGCTAGCAATTACTACTCGGATTGGTTTGGTTGGCTTGATCCAAGCTTTTGCCACCTTGCAGTTCGTTCAATATAGAGTAATTTTGTAATCGGCCTTTCGTCCGCCCTCAGGTAACAAACTCGTAGAGTCAGGAGCGCATAACAAGAGGCGGTTTTACAGCTGTTTTTGCTGCCAGGTCACGTGGGCTTAGGAACAATATTTAACTAAAAGTAGTAACTAAAAGCTACTAAAAAAGCTAGAAGTCCTCTCAACTAAAAGAGTTAACTAAAAGTATACTAAACCAGTCCATCTATCATAGTTTTATGCCCATTGCGAAACAACGATTGTGGAGTGAAAACTGTAACAACATATTGCAAGTTTGAGTATAATTGTCATGAATATTCAATGTTGTATGATGTACGTTTTTGGTTCACATCTGGAATGCATTAGTTGAAGCAAGAATGGCTTTGAAGGAACTAAGGCGACTAGACGGGGAGCAAATTGCCGCTGCAAAACCGCCAAGTTGAATGCTTCCAACAGCAGCTTCGCTTTGCAGCGAGTTAGGGCGCTATGGACACCTTTGGCATGCTTATTGACCTGGCTTTAGCCAACGCCCGACATCTACTTCTCCATCAACTGTGTGGATGAAGATCGAAGTTTCTTGGAATTGTGAGGATGGGAAGAAAATTCACAACAGTCACTCACAGATGAAATACCAGGGTCAGGTTGAGACATTGTATATATATATATATATATATATATATATATATATATATATATATATATATATATATATATATTTGCATACATCAGTGGCACCTAGCTTCAGTAGCTTCCAACACTTTATATGAGAGGGAGCGGATTCGCCGCCCCCCCCCCTCCGGTTTTCGTTAAAGACATAAAAGATTAGTGCAACTATGAGCCACAAGGGCCCTTCTTGGTTGCACTCTGTACACTGAACCAGTTGCACACCAAAACTGTTAATCAGCCCTCCCTGTAATACTGAAAAGCAAGCCCTCTATTCTTATAATGATTGTCTGTGCTGTTTTTAAAGATGTTCAATGTGCTGCTACTGACGATGTTTTCTGGCAGCTGGTTCCAGTGTTCCACTACCCTGTTGGTGAAGAAAGTTTGCCTTAACCTTGTTCTGCTGTGGTTAACTTTAATTTTGAATTTATGACCTCTAATTGCATCATTTCTGTTAAATTCAAACATTTCCCCAAGGTATCCCCTCTCCAGACCATTGACAAATTTAAAGACCTCGATGAGATCTCCTCTCAGCCTTCTATATCTAAGTGAAAACATTTTAAATTTCTTCAATCTTTCCTCATATGCCAGGTTGCTTATGCCATTAACCATTTTGTAGCCCTCTTTTGTACTCTCTCCAAAGCCAACAGTCTTTTTCATAGCTAGGAGACCAAGCTTGGATGCAGTATTCCAAATGTGGCCTGACGTATGCACAGTAAAGCTTCCTGATCACTTCCTCACTTCTGTATGATACATTCCTATTTATTCCCCGAGCATTCTCAGTGCCTTCTTCCTGGCTTCCTTGGTCTGTTCTGATGCCCCCAGTTTTGTGTTTAGAATAACACCTAAATCCTTCTCCTGTTGAGTCACTGATAGCACTTGGCCACCCATCAAGTATGGAGCCTTCACATGCTGCTTACCTACATGCATGATTTTGCACTTATCAAAGTTAAATTTCATTTGCCATTCTTCGGACCACTTCACAAGTTCGTCTAAGTCTTTTTGCAGCGAGATATGCTCATCCTGACCTGTTATTGCTCTAAAGACCTTCAAATCATCCGTAAATTTCAAAACTTTACTGCTTAGGCCACTTTCAATGTTATTTACAAATATAATGAACAGTAATGGCCCTAGTACTGACCCCTGGGGGACTCCACTAAGAACATTTTGCCATGATGACTTTGTACCATTTAGCATCACTCTTTGCTGTCTATCTGAAAGCCACAACTCTATCCATTTTAAGATGCTACCTGCAATACCATGGGACTGAAGCTGTATCATTAACCGTTTATGGGGTACCTTGTCAAAGGCCTTACTAAAGTCAAGATATGCTACATCAACCTGATTTCCCTGATCAAATTGTTCTGTGGCGAAGTTCGAAAGTCCAAGAGGTTTGTGAGACACGATCGTCCTTTTCTAAACCCATGTTGAGTATTTTGAATCAATCTGCTACCTTCCAGATAACTAACTATTCTATCCTTGATAATTGATTCAGTACCTTGCATACTAGGGATGTGAGACTTATTGGCCTATAGTTCTCAACTTTCCCTCTTTCTCCTTTCTTGAAAATAGGAACTACATTTGCCCTTTTCCAATCGGTTGGAATTTCATTATGTGAAACTGATCTACAAAATATTATACTAAGTGGAAATGCCAGTTCCTTTTCAGTTTCCCGCAACACCCTAGCATAAATTTCATCAGGTCCTGCTGCCTTATTTTGCTTTATTTTCCTGATATGATTGTAAACAACATCACTATCAATGAAATCAACATCATTTGTCAGATCCCATGTCACTGAACTATGGTGTATGGTCGGCAGATTGGTCATATCTTCCAATGTAAACACTGATTTGAACTGCTTGCTCAGCTCCTCAACCATCTCACTATCCTCACCCAATGTAGTCCCGTTTACTTCCAGTGGACCAATTGTGCTAGAAACTTTACTCAGCTTGTAGAAACTAAAGAACTTTTTACTGTCCCCATTACAGTTTCTAGCTAAATCCAGTTCTTTTGCTCGCTTTGCTGCTCTGGTTTTTGCTTCACAGTGTCTCTAGCTTTTCGATACGCCTTTAGATTAACGACATTTGAGGCTTCTTTAAAAACTCTAAATGCAGTTTTCTTAGCCTTAATTGTTTTTATGACGTCTGGTGTAAGCCATGCTGGCTTTCCTACCCTTCTTTTGCGTCTTTGCTTTTGGGGACATGTCTAATCTGAGTTTCCTTCAGTAAGATTTGAACTTTTCCCACATTTCACAGGCATTTAAATTGGAGAATTCTTCTTCCCATCTGATGGCACTTAAAGCCGCTCTCATGCCGTTAAAGTCTGCTCTGTTGAAATTTGGAACCTTTACCAAATTATCCTTGATAATTTCCCGTACATGTGCCTTGAATCTAACTATGTTATGGTCACTTTTTCCCAGAGTTTCGCGTTGGGCGCTACATGACCAATGTGTCGATGCCTTAAGCCTAATAACCAACCCAGAGTTTCGCCTACAGTCAAGTCTTGAACCAAGTCACTTAAATCCGAGAATACAAGGTCCAAGAATGAACCATGCCTGGTAGGTTCCGATACAAACTGGTGTAAGAACAGGTCCTCTTCAAGGCATTTCCTAAACATTTTGCATGATGGGGTGCCAACACCGTTCATGCAAAATGTTCGTTCGTTATGTAAGAGGCCCTGCGGTGCGCGTGTTAAGCACACAGTTGAGTCGTCACTATGGGTTCGTAATGGTCCTGGTCGTCGATGCGCCTGTGGTTACAACCCACAACGGAGCCATCTGACCTGGCTCAGAGTGAAGCTGGATGGATGCATTAAAAGTAGCCGTCACTCGGCGAAAGTGAATTACGCACGTTAGCATCTGGTGTAATAGTTCAAATGAACTAACGGACATCATCATCGGATCGCCAGCAAACCTCATGGCTTCTTTTGCCGGAGTCTCCATCACCAGCTGGTTAACTTAGCGCGATAAATTTGGGTGTGAACACGGGCGGGGGCGATGGCGGTTCAGCACCACCAGCCCGAAACAAATTTAACATTTGGTCCACGGCGCACAATACATAATCTGAACACTAAGTGCATTGCATATTCACAAGTTGGAGGAGTGGTTTCCTCCAGCGCAGTGGCAGCAAATGTCTGGCTTGGCACATCCCCTGCGTACAGTGTGCTTCAGTTGATTAGTTTCTCTTCATTAACTTCCCTCGAGTAATGTGAACTTCAGAAGGCCGTCGACTTGACTTCTGAGGAAGAAGAGAGCTCTTCGGCAGTCGCAGAGAACTGTAAGCAAGACTGTCATCGTTTGGTACTTGTGTTTACTCACATGGCTACGCTCTGTGACGATGTTCAAAACACAAATGTACTGCAATTCGACGTGCATCGGGAATGCGGATGCAGATCCAGCACCAGGCACCTGAGCGATGCGTCACTGCGCATCAGGGGCAATTTGGACGCGGAGCTAAGTGGAACTGAGCTTCCCCCACTTCAGAAAACAAGAAGTTGACAATGAACTCTTCATTCCTCACGTTCATGGGGATAGTCAGCGAATTTCGATGAATACGATTGTGGATTGACGAAGTTTGTATTTGGTTTGGATTCGGATCGAAGTTTCCTTTCGATTCATACTGGTTTGTTTGGTGTTCGTAAAGCGGCTGAGCATTTTTTTTATATGCCGTTCGATGTTACCATTTTGATGTGCCAGAAGCCGTTCTGACAACTACTGATGCGATTTTAGACTTTGGGTAGCCCATACTAAAAGTTTCAATCACTGGAAGCTTCTCGAGTTCTTGCTTTAGCCAATGACCACTGCAGACCAGGATGTCTCCACAGCACCATTACTGGTGAATGTACCTCGTTAGACCGACGGCGGGTCAGGATGGCCGAGCGGTCAAAGGCGCTGCGTTCAGGTCGCAGTCTGGTTCTCCGGGCGTGGCTTCGAATCCCACTTCTGACATACCATCTTGAACTAGTTTCCCTGTTCCAACACACCTGGGTCTTGTATCGAGTAAGTCAAAGTAAATGAGTTTTGAGGAAAAGTTTGAACTTGCATGTACTTTGTTATAAGCACATATTAAATACGCGGGGCCAAAGTCAGGGTCGGCGCTACTCTTCGCCCGCGACCAATCGGCATGGGAGATTAGCGACGCTACATGACTCAACTGTCGATGTGTCGTAGAAAGCAATAACCAACAATGGTAAAACCGCTGCTATTCGAACCCACGCCCAGAAAACCTGACTGACCTTAGCACAGCGTCTGGGACCGCTCTGCCACCTTGACGTGTCCTGTCGGGGTAAAGGGAGGGTTGAATCTGTTTTCACACACACCGTCTTGAATCGCATATTCCATTCCATACGCTTCTCAGCTGTGCGTTGTGTAGCTTGCGGCACGCCCTTTTGCTGCTGATGGCTTGTATCAGCGCCTATGATGATCGTGTTTGTACATATAAGGAGCAGTGAATGACCAAAGACCGCATCTTTGACCTTCGTCTAATGCATGACGTCATCAGGTGCTTTTGGTACCACCGAATGACGAAAAAAACTAACCAAGATACATAGGTGAACTGGACGTGAGTGTCTGTGACAGTCCGGCCACACTCTATGGACTTCCGGGCACTTGGGACGCGTCTCTTGTTCCTCTTTTGGCAAATGCCCTTTAGCGGGTGGTGGCACCCTGGACACCACCACATCGCTATCATTGGCCAATGGATCTCCTTGAATACTGTTCTGTGGGTCAGGATGGCCGAGCGGTCCAAGGCGCTGCGTTCAGGTCGCAGTCCGGTTCTCCGGGCGTCGGCTCGAGTCCCACTTCTGACATGTGTTTTTCAGCTACTCTCCCCTTGTCCACATACCTGGGCCTTTTATTCAGTCAGTAAAAAGTTAAAAAGCGTTTTGACAAGAGCGTGCAGCCTGTATGAACTTGGGATGAATTTGCTGTGCTTTGGAGGAGTGGGCGCGGGCCCTCGGACGTGTCACGACATTGCCTGCAGGCGGCGGTCTCCTGGTGAAGATCCTGCGTCGGCGTGCCAAGTTCGAGCCGCTGGACCAGTCGGGATCCCAGGCGGCGGCGCGCGAGCTCAAGCTCAACATTCCCAAGAAGACCAAGCTGTTTGTCGACCAGACCATGCGAGAGCGGGAGAACTCCCAGTGTGAGTGCCGAGATGGAGACCCCGTCCGGCCGGAAGCCGGTGCCCACGGCCTGTTCGCTTTACCTACCCCACTAGTGGCGGAGCCAGGATTTCTTCCAGGGGCGAGCATATGAAGGGGTTCCTTTACCTACTTAAGCTCCCCTCAACTTTTTCGATACTACTAGGATTTCGGACACTTAATTTTAAAAGTACCCCTTTAGTAGGTTTATTACATATACACACATGGAAATGAGTCACAATGCCTCGATGCCCCCCCCCCCCCACCTCACTTCCAGCCGTTCTGCCGTCTATGTATGTCAGTACGGCTGAGATTATGTGTGTGTGCCATGACCTGTAAGATGCACGTTGTTCCTCACGACTTGCTCTTCACGGACATATGTACGTCACGGAGCAGCTGTACGTCCTTGTGGGCGCTGCAGCGGTGTTTCACTCCTCAGCCTGGTTGCAGAACGACTCGCGCCGTCTGGTCAGCCAGCGATGGTGTGTGGACGTGTTTCTGTGCCGCCGGCAGCGATGCACAGGATTTTCCAGTACAACCTGTACCTGCTGCGGCTGGAGGCGGCACGTCAGTACGTGCGGTCGGTCGAGATGAGCCTGACGCCTGTCACCACGGACGACCAGCCGGTCCGCCTGGCTGCCCAGGTGAGAACTAGAGAGGAGCAGCCCGTCCGCCTGGTCGCCCAGGCGAGGACGGTCCGCCTGGCCTCTCAGGTGAGGACTGGAGAGGAGCAGCCCGCCCGCCTGGCTGCCCAGGTGAGGACGGTCCGCCTGGCCTCTCAGGTGAAGACTGGAGAGGAGCAGCCCGTCCGCCTGGCTGCCCAGGTGAGGACGGTCCGCCTGGCCTCTCAGGTGAAGACTGGAGAGGAGCAGCCCGTCCGCCTGGATGCCCAGGTGAGGACGGTCCGCCTGACCACTCAGGTGAGGACCGGAGAGGAGCAGCCCGACCGCCTGGCTGCTTACGTGGGGGTCTGCCTGGCCGCCCAGGGACTGGAGAGGAGCAGCCCGTCCGCCTGGATGCCCAGGTGAGGACGGTCCGCCTGACCACTCAGGTGAGGACCGGAGAGGAGCAGCCCGACCGCCTGGCTGCTTACGTGAGGACGGTCTGCCTGGCCGCCCAGGTGAGGACTGGAGAGGAGCAGCTCGTCCGCGTGGCTGCCCGGATGAGAACTATGGGGGAATTGTCGGTCTCCGTAGCCGCCCAGGTGAGGACTATAGATAGAGTCTGTTTCTGTGGCCGCCCAGATGAGGACAAGGTCGTTCTAGAACGTGATGTTGGACCCAGATCCGGGTGTACAAGCATCCAAGCTAATCAGAACCAATCCGATTTCGCCAGTGCTGATTCAGAAATTGTCATGGGTGCACTTACCCAGAGAGGCGCCATATATTCGGAGGGACGCCACTACGAAGCATGTGGTTGGGCGCCTTCGGCTGAAAGCGTGATGAGTGGGAGGAGGGAGGACTGCACCCTTGAGCACGCTGAAGGGGAGGGTGTTTCCTGTTAAGAGGGCGCTTCTGGCGAAAAATCTGTTCAGCGGGGTAAGGGTGCACCCGGGGTTTCTTTGTAGGAGCGCCACCTTTCACGAGGCATATTCCCCCAGTGACCCCTATGTCTGCCATAGAGTTGCGCTTTCTGATTGCGGGAAATGTTTTTTTTTTAAATGAGAAGTTACTCTCACCTTGCTCGTGGCGTGCGGCACATCGGATCTTTCATGGCCGGCGCTCGCGGTCAGGATGACCGAGCGGTCCGGGACGCTGCGCTCGGGTCGCGGTCAGGTTTTCCGGGCGCTGGTTCTAATTTCACTTCTAACAAGGTTCTAATTTGAGGTTGTTTGGTATGTTTGTGTGGTGAGGGATGAGGTTGTCACCTGTCGGTAATTAGCGAAGAGGTTTGCGTGAATAGGATAGGATGCATGTCACAAAGCGTGTATGTTGTCAATATCATGATACCCATCGACATCTTGATATCCGGCTATTACCTTTTATTGATAATTATCGGGCAAGGCGCATGGAATCGCGATGATATGTGCAGCAGTGCTTAGTGTGAACGGTTTAGCCGCCCAGTTATAAAAATGCTGTCAGAAGTGGGATTCGAACCCGTGACTGGGGAGCCGGAAAGCTACATTACTCGGCACCTTGGGCAGCTCGATCGCCCTGACGATGCAAATGCCCATCAGTGAAATTGATCGGCCAGCATTGATGACACTGGCTCAGTTACTTTAATATTATTCCTCTGGACTAACGGTAATTATCATATCCAAACCTTGGCACGGCGCACGCAAATTGCGCAACTGCGCCGGCAGCGCACCTTAAATTAGAGGTCGGGGGTATGGAGTCAGCTTTTGCAATTGCGCTCGTGCATGGCGGATTCCATGATTTTTTTCGCTGTCATATCATCATATCTCGCACACAAAAAATCGGAAAATAATTAAACAAATTAGCATAATTAGATATAATAAAATAGCTATATCTTCCAAAGAAAGCCAAATATGGTTAATACGAAGTTACCTACCCCACTAAATCGACTATAAGGATCTTTAAAAAAGAATTAAGTGTGGTAATTACCCAATTTATCGACCAATCAGATTTAAGCACGATATATCTCCTAAACAAAGCCAGATATGGCCAGTTTGAAGTTACCTACTCCCACCAAATCGACTATAAGGATCTCAAAAAAATAAAATTTCAGTTCAGTAATTACCCAATTTCTCGACCAATCAGATTTGAGCACGATATATTTCCCAATCAAAGTCAGATATGGTCAATTTGACGTTTGAACCCCCACTAAATGGACTATGTAAGGATCTCAAAAATAATATTTTCGGTCCACAAAATGTATTACAAAAATTATCGAAATACACAATTTCTCGACCAGTCTCATCTCAATTCACTCTCTATGGTCATATTTTCAAGACAGTGGCGGCAAAAACGTTGGCGATATACTCGCAGTTCGTCGCGGTGAACCGAATTGCTAGAGGATCGGCGTACGACCACTCGCCCTCAACTGAGCACTGGACGAGCTGCCCTGACCGGGCGACTTGGACGTCCTGAACGACCGGGTGCCGCCATAGTTTGTCGGACTTCTTGTATACCCGTTCGAGGTGCTCGACGACAATGTTCCCATCCTCGCGGACTTCCTTCGGGTAGCACAGGAACCAAAGGACCCAGTCTGCCGCCATCTCCCACATCACGACCGACAGCAACATCAGTTCAGGCGCGGAATTGCCGGTCACAGCGTCAGCGAGGTAGCTGTCTCCGGCTGCCGTAGCCTCCCCCGTAGGACGAAGCGTCGTGGCCAACTCAGCATTCGTCGGCAAGTTCGCGATCGATGTGGCGTCGCTCGCCTCGTGTGTGTCGTCGCTCAGCATCTCGCACAAGATCTACAACCGTTCGGCGTGCGACACTCGCATGAATTTGAACAGCTCCGGTCGCGCCGCGACGTCTGCCGAGTGGGAATGTTTGTAGAAAGAGAGGTCGGTTCGAACGAGCCACTCGTCGATGTCCGGGTTGCCGTGAAGAGCCACCAACAGCTCGTCAACCGATGCGCACAGGCCGCCCTAGCGCTTGCACTTAATGAGGAGGCGACGCACGTAGTCGCGCAGGAGTGCACGCTGCTCGGCTGTCCACGACCACTCGTGCTTGGCAAGGGCCGACTTGATGGCGATAGTAACGCGGGCGACGGTCTGGACCTCCGACTGGTATAGCGTCATATCTGTCCGAATTCCATTCGCCGAGAAGTTCTTGTTGCGGAACTTCGCAACCACTGCGAGGTGGCTGAACTTCGCTCAGTTGCGCTCGGCGTCGATGTTGTGTGTTGGCATCTTCGTCAACTCCTGCTCTGGCAGCAAGTGGAGCTGTGCGGCGCCTCGTCGTCGGCTGCGAAGCTGTACTCGCGGCCGCACTGCAGCTTCACAGTCCGATTGGCGTCGGCGCACATCTGCTTGAACACTTCGTGCTCCAGGGCGGTCAACTGCGGCTCCACGGCACGTGGTGGTACGTGACGCGCCACTGGTACAGTGTGTCCATCGTGCCTTGGAAGAGGTCGACGTGCAGCTGCGGCAGGAGCTTAATCAGATAAACATGCGAGCACTGTTCGATGCAGTTGAGCAGGGACAGCGTCACCATCTGGGTGAAGTATGCCAGCATGCGCAGCTCAGTCTCGAAGACCTCGCACTCCAAGTACAGATTGCACTCCTTCACCAAGAGGTTCTTGCGACCCGTATCTGCAAGCAACCTGCGCAGCAGCGGCAATGCGTGCACCAGCGACGCAGAAGCGTAGCTTCGTGAAGCGCCGCTCGTGGTAGAGCACCATGTGTTTGACGTCTTCCGATTCGCAGAGCAAGTCCAATTCGTCGGCGAGTGAAGTCGACGCGACGCTCTTGTCGTGCGTGATCAGCTTGAGCAGCGCCACGATGCCCGCGACGACGACCGCCGGACGGCCGCGGAAGAACGATCGCAATGCGGGGTCGACGGCCTCGATCTTCTGCCGCAACTTGACTTGCTGCTCCAGCGACGAGAGCACGCGCATATTCGGGACATCAATGGCCTCCACGGTGTGTGACTTTCACAGCAAGTGGTGCGGCACGTGATCGGTCTGAAGTGCTGCCGACACCTTCTCGACACCTTCTGAAGTGCTGCCGCGGGGAGTCGCTCGAATGACTCCACAAACAAGCGGACGATGTTCGGGCGGTCCTCGTAAGCAAAGAAGAGCGGGCGCAGACGGAAGCGTTGGGCGTCGCTGAACACGAAAATGAGCGACGGCCACTCGCCGGCGATGTTGTTGCGCAATGTTGTGTCATAGTGGACGGTCACGCGAACGTTGTCAAGACAGCGTACACAGAGCTTGGGCTGCGTTCGTCTCTTCCTGCGCCGCCCGTGACGGCTTGAACTCAGTGACAGTCCGCGCGGACGGCAGGACGAACTTGTAATCGGCGTACTCGTCCGCAGACACCGACGGCTGGCACAGCGCTTTTTTCGGAGGAGGAGGCTCGTCGTCGGCGGAGCTCGGCTTGGACAGGTGGTATGTGTGCCCGTACATGTGTTTGCATGTCGCCTGCACTGTCACACGGGCCTTCGGCACGGAAATGCCGCACCTCGTCAACACGACGGCGGTGGAGGTCCTGCTCCCGTCGGTGCAGTTGCGCGACCCAGCACGAATTGGCGGTTATGGCGAATGCGCTATGTCAGCGGCCCCTGTCTGTGTCTCACGCGATACTTCGTCGCGCGCGAAACCTGACCGGAGCAGTCGCTGCTCGTCGCGAATGACGGTGGCGGCGTCTGCGAACGTCATCGTGTCCTTGCTGACCACCGGAGGCGTGGTATACTCGTCGTCGACCTTGTCCGTGACGCACCCCGGCGGATGCGGCAGCTGCTGGTTGGCACAGAAAACGCGCTCGTCATGCGCGAGGTTCTTCGGGTCCACATCAGTGCGGAAGGCATTAAAGATGATGTGGCTGCGCCGCCACTCGCGCACGCGCGCTCTGGGACTGACACTGTCGTCCTTACGCTGTTTGTCCGCGTTGAAGTGCACGACGAGTTCCCTCCGCAACCTGTCCGTGATGACTGTGCGTCGTAACGAACTCGATCCCGAAGGCCGAACACCACAGCTCGTGGAGGGCGAGCACGAATGCGCGGACCGTCGCACGCCGAAGGCCCGTCTCGTTCTCCTGCTTAGTGGAGCCGCCAGGCTCGTGGAATGCACGGCCTCCACACGTTCCGAAACCCATGGCATCTTAGAGTCGAGGACGAAGGAGCTAGTCTATGAAGAAGCTGCAGACATCACCTAAAAATATATCCGATATTATATAGATATATATATATATATATATGTATATATTCTCTATATATCCGCTATATATATTCGTTTCATATGCCACTTTTCAGAGATTTCAAACTTCAGCACACTTTTTTAGACCAAATTTGGGGTCTGCGTTTTCAATAAACAAAAATTAGCTCTCTAGCACCAAAACTGAGAGTATCTTAATTTTAGGCAAATTCATGGTGGAGCTTATATAATGGTAAAACGAAAAATGTCGGTACTGATGGGTTTCGCAAAAAAAAAATAATAACACAATTTGATCATATTACATCCAAAAAGGGTAGAATGGCCAATATCCGGAACGAAAAATGTCTACCCCCTACCTCTACATAAAAACCGATGGCGCAGCGGCTCCGGCGCGAATTCTTTTTTTTTAAATGGCGCAACGGCGCGCGGCGCAAGTAAAAAATCCGCGCCGCTGGCCGCGCCGCTGTCCGTGCCGCTGCCCAGCTTTAGCGAGCGATAAAAGACGACCTAAGAATCCGACGAGGCAAACACATGTACCTGACTACCTGTCACGTGAAGTATTATAAGTAATTAAGCTAACCATATACATTAGTAAAAGTAACTACCTGTAAAGTTGTATATACATTACTAAAATTTTAGTAACCTTTAAAACCTTTAAACATTTAAAACCTTTAAAACTTTAAAGCCTTTAAACCTTTCAAACCTTTAAACTTTTAAAACCTTAGGGTAGCGTTTTGAATTTATATGGTAATCTGAAAGGTCTTAGACTGACCCAGACTCAGACATTGCATTTTTTTATAGAAAAAAGGTAATACAAACGTAATTGGGGTGCCATTGTAAAGACAACGCCTCACAGACACTTCAGTTTTGTTCATTGCAATCCTTCAGAAATAAATAGAAGAAATTGCTCCTAATGGCGCCCTAGGGTTGTCAGAGTAAATTTGTAATTTAAGGTAAATATTTGCGTCGTTTAGAGCAGCTGATTGACACTACAGTGCGAGTCTCTAGACTCTACCCTGACTGTAGTGCTGCACCAGGTGATAGGCCATGGTCCGTTCTCTCCGCTTCATCTGTTGGCAGGCTTTTTCATTTAACTGTGCAAGAAAGTAAAACGATACGTTAGCCTTTTTAACTAAGCTATATTTTAAAACTAAATTATATCTCTACTATGTTTAAAAACTGATTTGTTATAACATAAGTAAACTTTATCAAATTTCTTCATAGTTTCATTGTTTAAAGAGTGTCAGGAATGACTGCTTTTAGCTGTTGCACCAATCTATTACTTTCGTGTTGTGGAAATATATTTTACCGCTATAAATGCTCTTCTGATATATCTCAAGATACCATATATCTCAGACACAATGAGCGATGCCAATCTCGCTAAATTTACCGCCGGCCGAGCAATATAGCCCACGGGCCACAGTTTAATCCTGAATGTGAATATAGATAACTGTGATCCAAATTCTAAGTTGTATTTTCAATACAAATGACTTTGTAGAGCCTAAAACTGTTGTTTTTTGGGAGGGGCTAAATATATTGAAACTTTCGCACCGCACATAGTTTTTGTATGGGCATACTTAATTAAGTGGCGCGCGGCCCAGCGGCGCAGGGCGCAACTGCAGGGGCCAACAATAGCGGCGCAGCGGCGCGGGCGCAGGAGAGCACCGCCGCCGGCGCAGGGGCGCGAGCGCAAGTAACAAAATTCAGCGGCGCGCCCACCGTTGATCATATGTACAGTTACGTTCTTCTCGTCCAAATAGGATGGCTAAAAAGCGCCTCGCAGCTTTGGCTTTAGTCAGTCAATCCGGCGCACTTGATAGCAAGAGGGGCGACATCTCGTTGCACGACTAAAAGCAAATACTCACTTGAAACTCGTTATCTACTATGTAACGCCATAGGGTTGATCCTGAAATTTGCTCTTGGTGGAAGGTCTCCCCCTAACTCACTACCCCTGCTTCCTTGGTATATCCTCTGAACTCACCTGATTCGGAGCCCATGGCTGGTGGCATGGTTCTGCGGTAACGCGTTACATTCCCGTGCCAGGTGCTGGGTCTTGGCCCAATGTTCAAGATCCGCGTCGAGTTGCAGAACACTTCGGCTTTGAAGATCTTGCAGGACTTGGGGATTCGCGTCCACGCCGATGAGAAGCTCTATCACGTCAAGAAACGCTTCATGCATGTGAGTAAGCGCGGATCAGCACTCTTGTGCAGGCGAATGACTTGGATATAAAGTGCATACTACATAAGTATTAGCCTGGTTCGGGGGATAGGGTTTCCTAACGTTTGTTTGGCCTCGGTACCTGCAGTGATGTCCCATAATTTGTCAGGGGAGCGATTGGGGATGTGGGCTGGTACTCAATCGAGTACACTTAAAACCTCGGTATCTCGCAACCTGGAACTTAACCAATTTGGAACGAATTTGGTTTCGACATTTATACGTTATGTGCTTACTATTATTATATAAGAACAGTGCGATTTCCTCGGGATATTGTCACACACACACACACACGCACGCACGCACCCACGCACGCACGCACGCACGCACGCACGCACGCACACCACACGCACACGCACACGCACGACGCACACACACACACACACACACACACACACACACACACACACACACACACACACACACACACACACACACACACACACACACACACACACGACGAACCTCGCGGTTGGATCCGCCAGTGAGTGTAACAAACAAACCGCCTAATTTGCTGGCGCTTTCCAATATAAAGGGCGCACATATGCAATTGAACACATTAATAAGGGGTCTCAAATGAATGCTAGTGACAAGCTACCAGTCCATCACTACCAACTCTATCAACTGTTTCCGAGGCACAAGGCACATCACTCCCAGAGTCATGGGACTCAGAATTCGGTCAAGTTGTCAAGCCATGATTGAACCCCTGCGCTGTCCAGCCCGATGATTGGACCTGCGAGTGGAAGTCACATATTTAGTGGCAACCGTAGATGCTCGAGAATGCTAGCATTCTGTATCAACCTAGGATATCATCGCCACTTGATGTCAGGGATGGATGTTTCAGGTACCGCTGCTGATGCCGGGCGTAGCTGATGTAGGTGCTGCTGCTGATGTCAGGGATGACTGTTGCAGGTGCCGCTGCTGATCCCGGGCGTGACGTACGTCTACGACACGCTGGTTGAGTTTGTCTCCGACCTGGGCGTCTCTGACCAAGTGCGCGTGTTCATCACGCACGGCCAGCTCACGCGACCCATCCTGTCTGCGGTCATCAACATGCCAGTCGCCGAGATGGTCGTCTCCGTGTAGCCGGACACCTAGCGGTGCAAGATGGCTCGCTGTCCCATACTTCTAGCGGTGAAAGAATCGTCCGCTGTCCATGAATCCTAGCAGTGGAAGGATCGTCCGCTGTCTAGGAATCATGGCGGTGGATGATAGTCCGCTGGCCCTGACTTTTAGGGGTGGAAGGATCGTCCATTGTCCGGGATTCCTAGCGGTGAAAAGATCGCCCACTTACCCCAACTTTTAGCGGGTGAAGAATCGTTCGCTGTCCAGGAATTATAGCGGTTGAAGGATCGTTCGCTGGCCCAGATTTCTGGTGGTGGAAAGATCGTTCGATGTCTGGGGCTACTATTGGTGGAAGGATCGTCTCCTGTCCCCAACTTCTTGCGGTGGAAGGACCGTCCACTGGCTTCGAATTATAACGGTGGGATGGTCACCCGCTGTCCCGGATATCTAGCAGGACAAGTATTGCCTTTTGTGTCGGATATCTAGCGGGGGAAATGTCGTTCGCGGCGTCAGGAACAGGTCAGTTGAATTGTGGTTAGCATCTTCAGGCATCTTGCAACCGATCCGCCCTCCACTGAACCGGACGTTCAATGGTGGAGTATCCTTCAATGGTCGGTACGCCCGTCCGTGGGAACGTCGTTCCCTGCGCTGGGCACTTAGCAGCGCAGCACTGCCAGTCGATCCGGGCATCTCGTGGTGGAAGTATTGTGTCGCGTGGCATCCGGTATCGCGGGACGTCGGCGACATGTCGGCGACACTGAGGCTGAGGTAGAGCCAGCGAGCGACCACTGAGCAAGGGCAAAGCGACGACCTCAGATGTTGGTCTCCACTGCTGATCGCAGGGGATTATAAGTGTTGCCCACCATTGAAATGTAACGCATCCGTCCATTGCTATCATGCAGCATTGCGAGATGTCTGTTTGTTGCTAGTGATACCCACCCAGGTCCAGTACCGATCATGCGCTTATTTTGCATGGCCGTAAATCAGACAGTGCTAGTCACGTTTAGTTCAATGGAAGGGACAGCATGCTTCACATACGAGATCTCATTTGTCGTAAGCTGGTTCTTTATGCCCAGCATGACATGATATGGATAGCTCTTCGATATGGCATGAAGCACACCACTGATTTGCATGCTGATTTATTTGTGTTTCCACCGGTTTTTCCGGGCTGGGAGTGTTGACTCACTGGGCAAAAAAAGCTATGCCACATGGATGCATTTGAGTTGTACTGGTCGCGAACTATACTACACGATCTCAAACGGCAGTTTCCCCATGCCAACTGTTTAGCGTCGCGTTTTGTGTTTGTGCATGTTGGCCATTTGAGGATTTGTAAGCCCTGTCGACGGCAGTACGCTGCTCTGCTGGTATTGTTGCAGTGCCACATTCGACCGGCCCCGGCCGCACTGCTACATACAAGCTGTCCTAGTCACTGTGACCGCAAGTATTGTGTACGTGCCATGGCTCCCACCAAATGAGCGCATGCCATTTCGGCAGCTCCGGCCACACACCGAGCACGGCCGGAGCTGCCACTGTCACGGCCATGCTTAGACAGGTCTGTTGGAAGGGCTGAATACATTGAAAATGAATGTGGGTCGCTGGCAATGGACGCTCTATTTTTAACCCTCGTCTGTGCACGACGTTTTGCCACTCGTCAGTGCAAGGGTGATTGCGACCTCCCTCCCCCTCCTTTCTAGCACTAAAAAACGGAGAGCGCCAACGATATCAATCGAAGGTCGCGGTGCACGAGACAAGATCTCACGATTCACTCCACTTGAATGCTTCTGACTACTGGTTACTATCCCATTTCGTATTGAATGCTCGTTTTTACTTGCAATATCAATATTTTAGGATGTTATGACCTGTGTTAAAACGATAGCGTACGCGCGCTTGAAAAAAAAAACATGTTGCCTTATACCTCAATATTATGAATGTGCAATGCTGCATTTCGATCCATAGGTTAGGTCAGTTCTGGGTAGGTAGCCTACCTAGAATGTATCCATCTAACAAATGTTAGATGAGACTAAATCACATTATTCTAGTAAAGTATGTCGGCATTGGCGAACTGAGCGTGCCAGCGACAGCAGGGTTCTAGGTTTGCTTTTGTGAGGGTAATTAGCTCCCCCCTACAATGCTGACTTTTCCCCACTAATATTTTCAACTTTGAACACAGGATTCTTTGTGGTGTGCCCCCCACCCCAATGCATCTGGACCAGCCCATTGTCCATTACCTTAGTGGTGTACTTTCTGGCCTCTCACAATAGGCGAGAGGCCAGAAACGTGCACACATGCTCAAAGGTCACCCGCATGAAACGTACTTAGCACGCCACAAAAATAATGGTGTGAGCGTTCATGTACGAAAATAGGTATAGGTTTCTGAAGATTATTGGCAGGGCCACCTGCCTTCTGCAGAGAGGCGTCTGCCTTGTCTAGAGGGGTGGCTCTTTCGTCTTAAGGGGCGCTTCTTTTGTCAAGATCGGGGAGACTATGTGGTCCAGTTTTTTTTCCGGAGTCTTTATCTTGTCTAGAGGAACGCCTGCCTAGTGCAGAGGGTTGTCTACCTCTGTCAGAACAGCACCTGCCTTTTCGAAAAGGGATGTCTGTTCAGAGGAGCGCTTGCCTTAGTGCCTGCTAGGCTGCCTAGGTTACGTACTTAATTTCTTGAAGCAGGTGGTCATTATTTTGTCGTTGGGTCCACATGCTTCCCGAAATCATTCAATCAGGGTGTTGAAGGCGTTTGTGTTGAGGCGTTTGGGGTGAAACTTCAACGATACATTGGTGGAAGGGGAGGCTGCAGACACTTCAAATATATATATATATATATATATATATATATAATATATATATATATATAATATATATATATAATATATATATATATATATATGTATATAAATATATATATATATATTTAGTTTTATAATAGTGGATATATATATATATATCTATGGAAGTTTCACCACCCATATCTGCAGATGCTAAGAGCACAAAGAGCACGAGTGGAACCTGAAAGAAATCTTTGGAGGAACCAGGAGAGCCGCTCCGCGAGAACAATTGGGCGGCCACATTAAGCGAGAAAATTGGACACGTCGAGACCTTGCAGTATTTTCCGATGATCGGGAAAAATATCCTTATCGGGATCCAGTAAGTACGCCGATGTCGGTCCGCTGTCGGCATGTGTAGGAGCGAGCTCAGAATCTCGTCAACGTCATGCTTATATCGGGCCGCTCTCGCCCCGACATCGGCAAATCGACCTAGAATATAGGCGTATGTCGGGGTGAGCTCGGCATATGAAAGCGGCCGGCCGACGTCGAGCTGTTGTCAAACAGACAGCGGCAATTCATATGGATGGCGTGACGCCGATATCGGGCCGCCGTCGGGTCGACAGCGGCAGGGGAATATTTATAAATATTAATTTCCGATGGGGTATGGCCTCAAAGGTCGCTGGTATGCCGTTATAGAAGAGGAACAAAACTCCTTCTCGGATCCAGTTTAGAACAGCACTAGAATGCGGTTCTGAACTTCCCCTCATGAACTTTAAGGCTGTACGAAATTTAGGCACATTGGAAAGGACACACTCATTCAGCATTGGGAGGGCACATGTCCCCCGGGGCCTGATCAAAAAGCCAGTCATAGAGGGGACAGATGTAAATATCATTCCATTTGGAAAAAAGTAATCGTGTTTGGACAGCTAATAATGGTTTGGTTTATCGAAGACAGTATTTACGTCCAAATGTGCTTGCATTTCAAGGAAGTACTGTTTTAGTACAAACTTGCGAGAGAAAAGAACATCGGCCTCTTTGGGAGGGGGAGGGGCATGGCCCGTTGATCCCCTAGATCTGCCACAGAGCATGACCGGCCAGGCCTTGGACCGTCGAAATGGGTCGGACATTTTTTAACAGATTTCTGTTAGAATATCGGACGAACCTTTTATTTTCTCCACATTGTGGCATTCTGACGTGGGATCGTGTCCATTTCCCATCCAGTTGACTGTATTACCCCCTGAGACCCTCCAGATACGGAAGCTTCTCCAATGCTAGGAAGCGCTGCAGAACAAGCTCGCATGTTCTTTGCGGAACGCCTTCATAAATACCAAGTGTCACAAGTATCAAGAGTCAATGTACTTTCCTTTCATTGTTGGTCCTGTGCAAGGCTAGAGTTCCAAAATATACCAGATTTGGTTTCATAAGTTCCAAAGGTTGCCAGATAACTTCCAAAATACCCAAGACAGGGTGGATTCAAAAGTAACCAAAGTCATAAGTACCCGGTTTCATAAGTTCTAAAAATAGTTCTACATTCGACCGCCAGACGACACTGTAAACGCTCAGCGGCACCAGAGCTTCCATGCTTGCCGGCAGATGGCAGCACATAAAGACATAAAGACATAAAAGATCAGTGCAACTCTGAGCCACAAGGGCCCTTCTTGGTTGCACTCTGTACACTGGACCAGTTGCCCACCAAATCTGCCAATCAGCCCTCCCTGTAATACTGAAAAGCAAGCCCTCTATTCTTATAATGATTGTCTATGCTGTTTTTAAAGATGTTCAATGTTCTGCTACTGACGATGTTTTCTGGCAGCTGGTTCCAGTGTTCCACTACCCTGTTGGTGAAGAAAGTTTGCCTTAACCTTGTTCTGCTGTGGTTAATTTTAATTTTGAATTTATGACCTCTAATTGCATCATTTCTGTTAAAGTCAAACATTTCCCCAAGGTATCCCCTCTCCAGACCATTGACAAATTTAAAGACCTCGATGAGATCTCCTCTCAGCCTTCTATATCTAAGTGAAAACATATTCAATTTCTTCAATCTTTCCTCATATGCCAGGTTGCTTATGCCATTAACCATTTTTGTAGCCCTCTTTTGTACTCTCTCTAAAAGCCAACAATCTTTTTCATAGCTAGGAGACCAAGCTTGGATGCAGTATTCCAAATGTGGCCTGACGTATGCACAGTAAAGCTTCCTGATCACTTCCTCACTTCTGTATGATACATTCCTATTTATTGCCCCGAGCATTCTCAGTGCCTTCTTCCTGGCTTCCTTGGTCTGTTCTGATGCCCCCAATTTTGTGTTTAGAATAACACCTAAATCCTTCTCCTGTTGAGTCACTGATAGCACTTGGCCACCCATCAAGTATGGAGCCTTCATATGCTGCTTACCTACATGCATGATTTTGCACTTATCAAATTTAAATTTCATTTGCCATTCTTCGGACCACTTCACAAGTTCGTCTAAATCTTTTTGCAGCGAGATATGCTCATCCTGACCTGTTATTGCCCTAAAGACCTTCAAATCATCTGCAAATTTCAAAACTTTACTGCTTAGGCCACTTTCAATGTTATTTACAAATATAATGAACAGTAATGGCCCTAGTACTGACCCCTGGGGGACTCCACTAAGAACATTTTGCCATGATGACTTTGTACCATTTAGCATCACTCTTTGCTGTCTATCTGAAAGCCACAACTCTATCCATTTTAAGATGCTACCTGCAATACCATGGGACTGAAGCTGTATCATTAACCGTTTATGGGGTACCTTGTCAAAGGCCTTACTAAAGTCAAGATATGCTACATCAACCTGATTTCCCTGATCAAATTGTTCTGTGGCGAAGTTCAAAAAGTCCAAGAGGTTTGTGAGACACGATCGTCCTTTTCTAAATCCATGTTGAGTATCTTGAATCAATCTGCTACCTTCCAGATAACTAACTATTCTATCCTTGATAATTTATTCGAGTACCTTGCAGACTAGGGATGTGAGACTTATTGGCCTATAGTTTTCAACTTTCCCTCTTTCTCCTTTCTTGAAAATAGGAACTACATTTGCCCTTTTCCAATCGGTTGGAATTTCATTATGTGAAACTGATCTACAAAATATTATACTAAGTGGAAATGCCAGTTCCTTTTCAGTTTCCCGCAACACCCTAGCATAAATATCATCAGGTCCTGCTGCCTTATTTGGCTTTATTTTCCTGATATGATTGTAAACAACATCACTACCAATGAAATCAACATCATTTGTCAGATCCCATGTATCTGAACTATGGTGTACGGTCGGCAGATTGGTCATATCTTCCAATGTAAACACTGATTTGAACTGCTTGCTCAGCTCCTCAACCATCTCACTATCCTCACCCAATGTAGTCCCGTTTACTTCCAGTGGACCAATTGTGTTAGAAACTTTACTCAGCTTGTAGAAACTAAAGAACTTTTTACTGTCCCCATTACAGTTTCTAGCTAAATCCAGTTCCTTTGCTCGCTTTGCTGCTCTGGTTTTTTTGCTTCACAGTGTCTCTAGCTTCTCGATACGCCTTTAGATTAATGACATTTGAGGCTTCTTTAAAAACTATAAATGCAGTTTTCTTAGCCCTAATTGCTTTTATCACGTCTGGTGTAAGCCATGCTGGCTTTCCTACCCTTCTTTTGCGTCTTTGCTTTTGGGGGACATGTCTAATCTGAGTTTCCTTTAAGTAAGATTTGAACTTTTCCCACATTTCACAGGCATTTAAATTGGAGAATTCTTCTTCCCATCTGATGGCACTTAAAGCCGCTCTCATGCCGTTAAAGTCTGCTTTGTTGAAATTTGGAACCTTTACCAAATTATCATTGATAGTTTCCCCTACATGTGCCTTGAATCTAACTATGTTATGGTCACTTTTTCCCAGAGTTTCGCCTACAGTCAAGTCTTGAACCAAGTCACTTAAATCCGAGAATACAAGGTCCAAGAATGAACCATGCCTGGTAGGTTCCGATACAAACTGGTGTAAGAACAGGTCCTCTTCAAGGCATTTCCTGAACATTTTGCATGATGGGGAGCCAACACCAGCATTTTCATAACCTTTTAGATTAAAGTCACCGAGAATAAGGCACTTCCTCTTAAAGTTTCTACTGATTTCCTCACAAATCACCTTGTCAAGCTCCAGTTGCTGAGAATGTGGCAGGGTTCCTGATCGGTAGAAAGCTCCTATCCTAAGAGTATTGCTGTTGCCTTTTCCCACAGTGACATCAAGCCAAATGGACTCCACAGACACATTTTTATCCCCACCTGCTACGTTTTGAGAACTGAATAAGCTATTCACATAGAGCATTACACCACCCCCTTTCATTGCTGGACCCCTATTGCACGAAAACATATTGTATCCCTGGATCTCATAGTCCTGTAAGTTATCTCCAAAATATCCTTCACTGACCCATGCCTCCGTAATGCAAACAAAATCCGGTTCCTCCTCAGCAACATAACACTTGAACTCATCAAATTTGGAACGGATACTCTGAGCATTAAACATCATACACTTAACAAATGCTCCATAACCACCTTTGGCTTTTTCATATTGAGGAGTTCTTTTATCACTAGATGAACTATAACTCTGTCCCCTTGAGTTGCTGCTGTCCCTATTTGCAGACTTTGAGGTTCTATTGCCTTGGCTGACACTATTGGAATATTCCTGAGTTGGCAATGCAATTTCATCCCTCCCCACCCCATTTCCTAGTTTCCCTGAAGGACATGCTCATATACTTTGCCTAACACATGGACCCCCCTTCTCAGAAAAATGCAGGCCATCCTTCTGATAGAGGTCCCACGATGCATAAAACCTGCTCCACTCGTCTACAAATGTAAAACCTAGCTCCTGGCAGAGCTTTCCTACCCTGGTGTTAGCTGCCAGTGCCCTAGAGCTCCACTCAGGGGAGGCTCTAGCTCTAGGCAAAATTCCTGTTACAAGCACTCTATTGGTACCCTTCAGGGTGGCCAGAAGGGCCCTGTACTCCCGCAGAAGCTCCTCGCTCCTAGTATGACCTATGCTATTTACCCCTACATGCACTATGACTGTGTTAAACTGGTGATCACTGGTGACCTGTGCCACCGCAGGTACCAGGTCCTTCACCTTGGCACCAGGCCTGGTGATGCACCTCCTGTCCCTCCTACCTTTACAAAATACCCGCTCTAAATGACGCACACGAGAGTCTCCTATGACCAGCACTGACTCCTTACTATTGCTATCCTGGGGGCAGTCATCCAATGCCTGGAACATATTTGTTGTTACTATGCCTGCCCGCTGGGCCGGTCGGCTACACTTCCTCCCGCTCCTACCACCTGCCACCTGCCACTCACTGACCCTTTCCTTAGGTTCGCGTCTCCAAATCCTCCACCCCCTGACCTCATGCCACTTCCCCTCCTGTGACCTACCAGAACTACCCCTCCTCTGTTCACTATTAACACTATTAACACTCCCCTCTTGAGAGATCCCAGCCACCTCCACAGTAGGGGAAAGCTCAGCTACCTGGTGGCCTGCGACCACCTGGGCATATGATGTCCCTGCTACGGATTGACCCCTTGTTGCTTTATCTTGCCTACCCTGTGCAACAAGGGCAGCCTTGAGGTTGGAAACCTCTGCCTTAAGGGTCCTAATTTCTTCCTCTAGTGCCTGCATCCTGGTCGAAACCATCCTAACCGCTGCAGCTTATGCCTAGATTTAGATTCAAATTAACTTGCTGAATTAACTTGCTAAACAACCGACAAAAAAGCTAACTATCATTCACTATAAATCGCTACCTCCTATACTGTCAGTTAAATATCTGAGTGCCTCAAGAAAAGCAGAAACTATTAAACAATTGTTTGTTTTTTTGTTTTGTTTTCTTTTTAAATAAATTAAATAACTAAACAAGATGTCTAATCTAATTGTCTTCCGCACAAGTAGACAACTATATAAATATCCCTTTGATATCACTTATGGCTAGACAGAAAAATGAACAGTCACACAGCACTTATGAATACCCCCAACATACTACTAATTAAACTATCTTAAACTTCAACACCAAACACACTTGCCAAACAACCGACAAAAAAGCTAACTATCATTCACTATAAAGCGCTACCTCCTATACTGTCAGTTAAATATCTGAGTGCCTCAAGAAAAGCAGAAACTATTAAACAATTGTTTGTTTTTTGTTTTGTTTTGTTTTTTTAAATAAATTAAATAACTAAACAAGATGTCTAATCTAATTGTCTTCCACACAAGTAGACAACTATATAAATATCCCTTTGATATCACTTATGGTTAGACAGAAAAATGAACAGTCACACAGCACTTATGAATACCCCCAACTTACTACTAATTAAACTATCTTAAACTTCAACACCAAACACACTATGCACACCAAAAAATAAATAAATAAATATACCATATACCATATACCATACCATATACCATATACCATATACCATATACCATAACAAATGGCTTAAAAATTCTTGGAATTTGTTTAGCTAAGAAGTCACCATAATTCCTGTTGACTTTTTGCCAAAGGAAAAGCCGTTGGTAATCGGACACGTGAAAGCGTTCCTGCAGTTGCATCATGGCCAAGTTATTGCAGGGTTGGTATCCAGCCCTTGCATGAGGTTCTGCCACAGACAAGTGAGTACGGTGAGTTTGTGGCGATGATCAACGAGCTTAAATAGGTAGGGCTTAGTTCATAAATTCAAGTAGGTAGGTAGGTTGTGACCTACATCAAACAATGTATGTATCACAATGTGCAAATGTATCACAGGCCTGGCTGGTATTTCACAAGGCCAAAAAGATATAGATGCCTAACTACGTGCTTACGTTGGTTAGGGAAAAAGTAGATATATGAACACGTTCTGTTTACTGGACACCTTATTTCAGGTTAATACCTCTGAATATCTCCCATATTATGTTCAGCGCATAAATAACACAAATATGGTGATATTCATAAATGATAGACCTGTTTACAATCCAAATATTAAGGCCGATCACATAGCTCAACCTATTCTTTGTGTATGGGCTAGCAATAATAATAATAATAATAATAATAATAATAATGACCTTCATTTTGCACCTTTCTCAGTACATATCTGGGCTACCATACAACACACAATGCCTTCATGCATGCAGACCAGCAGCACATCCAAACTGAGACAGCAACCACAGTGCCACACCTGCTCTGTTTTACCGAGTCATGCACATGAGCCCGATCAGCTCTTTCCAGTGCATGTTATGCATGGAGTCTATTTACCAGTAACCAACAGGAAAATCACATGTACCTAGTCAGTAGACTTACCTACGTAATATGCACAAGTAATACACATTGTCATTTTTGGTCACATCAATGCATAGAAACAAAGAAGTGAACAATCAATGGCACCACAAGACAGGGAGTTGTGATGATCAGCTCAGCTTCATCTCTCATAGCTCACAAGAGCAATGTACTTTCCTTTCATTGTTGGTCCAGTGCAAGGCTAGCCAAATGAAAAACAAACAAATAAGTCACAATCCACCCTCAGATCAGAGCACGCACCTACCTACCTATGCAGCCTATGTGATACAGACCCAATACCACTACCACAACAGTGCAGCACATGCCAGCACATGCCAGTCTGATGTGATAGCTGAGTGCAAAGCAAATGATCTGTCAATGATTTTTCCCATTATAAGGTGGTTCGAAGGCAGGTTTCTGGAGACGCATCTCCAAATGTATAGTCTGGAGGGCACTGTTCAGTGAGCATGTGCAAGGTCTGGTATGTTGGCATTTTTGTTGGTTGTGGTTCGATGTTGTGTGTGTTTGGATGTTATCTGTGTGCTTGATGGTACAAAAAGTGCCTAGTTTATTTGGTAATGGTAAGTAGAAAAACATTTTTGGTGGATGTTTTCTTTAATCTTGTATTCGTTGTTTAGTGGTATTTTTCTTCCTTCTGCATGCTTGTGTCAGAGTACATGTGGAGTCCATTCTATCCAGTATGAACCTGGAGTGCAAAAATGTTTAAAGAGATGAAATCTCTAAAGAAGTGCCTTAATTCCCACCCTGCTTTAACAGTTATTTGTTGCATTATTGTGCCCCGTAAGGGTCTTTGAGGGTGAAACATCATTCAGACAGTCTTTTCAACATTGAGTTTCACATCCATTGAGGCTGCAAAGGTCTTGCATGACCTAACTAGCACCTGAAGTCCTGCCCTAGTGGGGGCCAGCAGAACAATGTCGTCAGCATATGCCAGAACATTTACAACATGCAGTCAAACATGACAACCCAAACAGTTGCAAATGTTAAACCTTATCTATGCACATTAAAACAGCAGGGACATATTGCAAATTTGTCTGACACCATGGTGATTAGAAAATGATTCTGATCTACTTTCACCCCACCT